>JAKUCV010005819.1:34120-75263 GCA_028386065.3 Turnera subulata | reverse complement strand
TTTGGAAATTTTGATCTTCTGCCACCAATTAGTGAAGCTAGTCCAAGGAAGTCCAATTCTTATTAATTTAGTCCAAAGAGATCCCAAAATTTCCTATTTCCTGCAAAAAGGTCCAAAAGCACTAGGAAAGAATTTTATTAAAAATAAACTAAATAAAGGCTAGAAAAATAAATAAACAAATATTAAAAATAACTAAAATATCACAAATTAAATCACAAAATGTGGGTAAAATATGCACACATCAGCCGGCTTAGGTGCAGACGGTGGCGCGAGCAGAGGAGAAGGAACGCGAGTCGCTGGCGGCGGTGTCGCGACTTCGCGTCACCTGCTGGTCGTGGAGGGGAGAGCGGCGTGGCCGGCGTCGTTATTGGCAGGAGGTGGTGGCAGATCCGTCGGCAAGGCGAGGTCGGCAGCAGGTGGTCGCGAGTCGACGGCGGTAGCGAGCAGCAGAGAGGAGAACGGCGGCTGCTGCACGTCACGGGAAGGAGGAAGCGGCAGCGGTGGCAGTTGGGGCGTGGTCTGCTACGGCTTGGTGATGAGGAGGCACGGTTGAGGGCCGGTGACGGTGTCGGGGAGGAGAAGGGAAGAAGGAGGAGGTGGCGCGGTGGTGATTGTCGGTTCTCTTCTCTTATTTTTTTTCTTTTTTTTTTCTTTTTCTCTCTTTTTTTTTAACTGGTTTAGTTGTACTTGGTGTTGGTGTACTTGTAGAGGAAAAGATGAAGATGAAGGTGAAGGGTGGTTGGTTGCAGGGGAAAAGGAAACTGAGTTGCAGAAAGAAGATGGTATTGGGTAGGCAGGAGAAACAAGAAAAGGAGCAGGGACATGAGCAAGGAGATAGGATTATGGAGGTGATATCACAGGTATCACAGGAGGCAAGCACGGGTATCACAGCCCAACTCAATCATGCAGGTAAGTCGTGTCCAGACCAGACCAGAAAATAACTGATACCCCCTTAGTTATTTTCCGGTGTGATTTTTCTGAGGATTCCGGGACCCGAAAAATACCAACTTTGGTCCGTAAAATCCACGGAAAAATCTCGAGCGCGGAAAAAACCTCGGTTTTGAAAAACGATACCCGATTTACCTTGAATTAATTACCCAAGATTAATTCATTCGTTAAATCACTCTATAACGACTTTAACAGTCCCGATAAAACTTCAAATTTTTCCCCGGGCTGTTACATTTATCCCTATTGTTGTACTTCAACTTTCTATGATAAGCCATTTATATACTCTGAATCAGGTACTTGTTAACATGGCAGACTACCGGGGTTTTGAGTTTATAAGGTTCTACCAAAACGACGACGTCTTGTGCCAAAATGTCAAAATGATGTCAGTTTAGTGACACATCCGATTCACATGTCATTGTGAGTCCCTCATGCTTTTCAGCCGAATTCTTAACCTAACCATTTGCAAAAACTCAATATTGGCCTATAAATTTGGCCTACCCAAATTTATTTTTTTTTTTTTAAATGTTGCTAAACTGTGTATTTATCTTATCATTATCTCATTACGATTCAATAAAAATTAAACTGGGATCGTTGGTGGGGTGACTTGTGGTGGTATTATTACTCGTGCATTTTTTTCAATAGCATAATTACAGTTTTGATTAAGTCAACTTTATTTTTTATTAGATCATATAGGTGTGGGTTCTTTATGTTTTCATAGAGTTTATATATCTTTCGGCTTTTTCTTATATGGGCTCAGGGAAGTAATAAGATAAACTCATCGTTTCTCCAAGTTCTTTCGTCTAATATATTCCCACAATAAGAGTGGTGTGAGAAAGTAATCCTGGCATAAGTATGTACACTATTTACATTTTCCTTACACCCCCACAAAGTAAGATAAGATTAAAAAAAAAACAAATTTAGAGATTTCCACTCAAGTAAAGACTCTTAACAACTCTGTGAGAATTAAAAAAGAAGCAGTATTATGGACGTTTATTTGGCTCTATCCTCTCTTCTTCTTGAATTAAGTATTTGTTCTTTCAAGTTTTGTGGAGTTTCTGATTTATTAATAGAAGATTTCATGTGTACAATGGTCAGATTTTGAAGGTGTATAGATTGTTCCAAACCTAGAATGTGTAAATTGACTCATTAGATAATAATATTTTTGATTAACATAAAAGCACCAGTGGTCTAGTGGTAGAATAGTACCCTGCCACGGTACAGACCCGGGTTCGATTCCCGGCTGGTGCAGCCTGATATTTATTTTTGTTTCTTTTTTTTAAACATCAAATTTGTTTTTTTCTTTAATGAAAACATGCTTGACATTAAACTAAGACGTATTACAGTCAAAGTGGAGCTACAAGCCTTAAACTGAAGATGCTTGACTATAAGGGAAAAGATTCTGGAAGCTGTTTCTTCCTGAATTTTTCTTTTTTTGCAACATCAATACTACAATCTCTCTCCTATCAATTAGTATAAAAAAAAATACTACAGTCTCTCTCTCTCTTTGTTTTTGCAAAGCATCAAGCATATATTTTTTTTTTGGTCGAAACCTGGAATTGATATTAATACTGAAACAAAATGCTTACACTATATAAACTTCTAGCTTGCAGCTAGTCTTCCCCTATCCTGTTCTAAAAACACATTAATTACAGTTGGGGGAGAACTAAGAATGGTCAGCCCCTTACAAAATGAAGGGGCTAAGTCTGCTAGTTTTTGAGCTGATACATTAACTTCTGCAATTACAAAAGATAATTCATAACGATGTGGCTGCGCCTGTAATAGCTTAATCTCTGCAGCCACTTTGCTGAAGCCATCATCCCATTCTACACCATCCCAAAGCCACTCTAAAGTGGTTCTAGCTTCAGTTTCCAGAACCATACTTTGAATGTCCAGGTCCCTAGCTAACTGCAACCCTTGCCGGATCGCCAAGAGGTCAGCCAGGATAAACATATTAGAGTTCAAAGAGAGCACAAAACCTGCCACCCACAACCCACCATCATCACGGTAGATGCCTGCAACAAAAGTGCCCTGCTCTCTTGGGATTGTAGCTTTGGCAACATTCAGCTTGTAGGAGCCTTGCATGGGGAGAGACCAGTGCTGCGCTGGTGCAACAAAGGAGAAAACAGCGAACCTTGATGGGGAGAAAGAGACTGCCGATTCCCTGCAGCATTTCGCGAAGACCTTTATGCTTCTGATGGGGTTCGCTGCAACCTCTTCGTCAGGTTCGAAAACCCATTTGTTTCTCCATGTCCACAAACGCCAGCAGGTAATAGCAAAAATACAACTCCATTCCTCCCCAACGGCTTGTGCGTTTAGATTATCAAACAACCAATTGGAAAGGGATGCTGAAAAGAAATTGGAGCCCAGTAACGTCTCGTTCACAGCCAGCCAGATCTCACTAGCTATCACGCAGTCCCGTAACACATGTAGAATAGATTCTGGAGTTTGGGAGCATCTAGGACAAATATCAGTATCTGAGATATGTCTATGAGCTCTGAGCTGGTTGGTGAGGAGTCTGCCATGGGCCACCAGCCAAAGAAAGGAACTAATCCTTGCTGGACCTTTCCATTTCCATATTAAATCCCACAATTTAGCCTTTGGGCTCCAAAACTCTTGTTCCAACCTTTTATAGGCAGATTTCACTGAGAAATTGCCTCTAGATTCCTCTAACCAAACCGGTTGGTCCGAGCCTTTGTCTGCTCTTGGTATGGGAATTGAGGCGATTTGATTCCATGCCACATGTGGCAGTAGGTGGGATAAGCGCCCCCAATCCCATTGCCCATCAGTGGTCACTAAATTGGCAACCACATCCGTGCCATGATTCTCAGGGGCAGCAGGGATCCAATCCAATAATCTGGTATCATTATTAATCCATTTATCGGTCCAGAAAAGTGCTGTCCTGCCATCTTTAGCATCAAGCATATATTCATTCATGAAGATCAGCAATGATTCCACTACAAAAAGTGGCTGGGAGAAGAACATAACCACTAGCCCTGGTAAAGAATATCTTCTCGGCATCTAGCCTTTTCAAGCTGTGTCACCTCACTCTCACCTTCTAGAAGCGGTAGCTTCCCGCCTCCTTCATATTGGAGTCACCGTGTATCTGGTATTCTAGTTCTCAAAAAGAAAAAAATCAAAGATGTTTTTGTTATGTGCACAGATTGTGAAGTAGAGAGACTTACATTTTAATAAAGGTTATTTGTCCATACTAAAAAACTAAGCATGAACATCAGCACATCCCTTGCTAGATTCAATGAAGCAAGATACATGCTCACTGTTGGGAATTCAAGGCAACCAATTATTTGCTAAAATTTTTGTTTTATTTTTATTATTAGTCATAAGTAGTCATTCTATATTGTCATTCTATACCACAAATAATCAAGTTTGGTCCAATTTGTCACGGCCCAAGACTATGGCGCAGTAGCGGATGCACACTCTCACCGTGCGGCACAAGCTAGATTGTCCCTAAACTCGTAAGCCGAACCACACATGTTGACACAACAAGCAAGGATTATAGAATAATAGTGAACAATGTATAAAGCATAACCAAGAGAATAAGAATTGGGAGAATACTTGTGATATTATTATTAGAAAACCTTAACAACAATACACACGCCCAGAGACTCCCCCTTATGTCTATTTATAATAAATACAAGGCACTCTCCTAAAAGCTAGCTTGCCCTCTCCTACAAGTTAGGTTCTTGGCTTGCTGTCCACCCGCCCACACCCTTTATGGACTTGGATTAGTTAGGACTAAGAATATAAAGTGAGCCTAAGTACAATTAAGTTAACTACTCCTAATAATAATCGGACTCTCCATATACCAACAAAACTAATGCGCAACACCCGGCCCATCGTGCACCTTGGACTTCCCGGGCAGTGACAAATTGGCAATGTTATTAATCCTCTTACTCATGTATGTGTTAAACTAAAACCACGCCAACGAGGATTGGCTTAATTAGTTGAGGTACTAAGCACTTCCATTAGGTTGAGAGTTCGAACCCCACCGACCGTCCTTCTTGGTGTGTAACTTATGAAGCCGAAAATCATATAGGGCTATTTATGTTATTCCTATGTATAAAAAAAAGTTTAAGTGCATAGGTTAAAATTTAGCCAAAAATTTTTAATAGTCATTTTGTCCAATGCTTTTGCTGATTTAGAATTTGGATTTTATTTGAATGAATTCAAAAAAAAAATCCTCCAAATACAAGTAACGGCAACCAATAGTTCAAGTGACAAAAGAGAATAAAATTTTAGTTAGGAGACTTATTCATCACAGTTAAATAAATATACGACCCAAATTAAATCTGGATTAATAAGAGGAAACTCCTCAGAATGTTAGTAGCCTCCTCCCCCTGTTTCTTTTATAGTAAACTCTGATGCTTCTTTCACGGAACATGACGGTTCACTTGGTATTGGAGTAGTGGTGCGGGAACATCTTGGTTGATTAATAGATTTGGTCGATCATGCGCAAACTTTGTGGCTCGACTTTACAAGAGGAAGCATGGAGTATGTTGATGGGTATGCAAAATGCTGCAAGTCTGAAGCTAAAAGGGGTCATCTTCCAATTATCAGACTCAAAGTTGCTAATCGATGCTTTTGAGCTGGCAATGCAAGCGTGGATAAGGCAGAATGTGAGTTGCAATCTTTGCTTTCACGTATTTTTGAATTTTCTAACATGTTTGAGCAGTGTCAGCTTGTCTTTGTAATTAGGAAGGCTAATATGGGAGCCGACTGGTTTAGCTAGTTATGCTAGGTGTTATAGTATTTCTTGCTTTTACTCCGGTTTACCTGAAAATTTTTGTAAACTCATCAAGAGAAATACTCTCTCCTTTCGGTGAATGAAAGTGATGCAGGATAAAGAAAGAAGGAAACTCTATGGCACTGAATGAAGAAAAGAAGAAAAAAAAAAAGCAAGATAATAGTGAGACGCTTGTTTGTTCTTGACTTTGTGAAAAGGTGGACATCTGCAAACTAAACACATAAATAAATAAATAAATAATCCTGTTAAATTACTAAGGATTATTCTTCTGGAGTATAAAAGATAACAAGCTTTTTTATGAAAAAAAAAAAAAAAGATGGGAAGCAAACTTTTCCAAAAGTCTCAAACTCCAGTTAAAACGCAAGTATTGTGCCACTAAAAAATGAACTTCACAGTCTGTTCACATTTGTCTTCCAAAACAGGAAGGAGCGACAACTGAGAACAACCACCTAATGATAAAGTATTAACTGTTCACGTAAAGAAGAGTAAAGAGCTATCAAATATAAGTCCCAGAGTAAACAAAATTAGCAGAAACTGTAACAATCTTTTTTTGGTTGAAAGAAACTAACATTCTTTGAGAATTAGCTAATCAGCATCCCATAATTTGACATCACTTGCATCTAAATTTTCTTCTACTCAAGTTATGGAAAATCCTCATCGACTTCACCGGAGAATCAAAAAAGGTTTTGATATTTTGAGGAAAAGAAATCAGCTGCTAATTAAAAAATAGTTGGTAAGGAAAAGCAAATCTCACTTTATTAATTATGAAATCCACTTCAAGAAAATAAATTCTGTTCTACGTAGACAAACCATAAAAGGAAAGAAGAAGGCAAGAAAATCCAGAGGATTTACGTGCCAATCAAAGACAGGCCAAACATAGTAAAAGATAAGGCGAGAAGACACGTTGGACTTTCAGTCTCCGACATGTGTGACACTTGCGAAAGTGGTTGGTGGTTTAGTTTAGTTTAGTTTACTGTCTTTTTATGCGCCCGTCCTTTTCTCCTCCGTACATAAACGAAAACATTGTTACTTGGATACAAAATTTACATAACACCAAGTCACCAAACCAAAGATATTTTCTTTTTACGTTGGGGAGCAGATTGAAGAAGAAAGGGATGGAAGGAGGAGTGAAGTTGGACCGATGGGGATACCAGGTCAACACCTCTTCTGATGATTGCATCGCTTCCATCAACTCTTACTATCTCCAGGTCTCTCTGCTCTTTCTCTTCTACTTCTTCTTCCTCTGTTTTCTTTTTCTTTCTCCTTATAATTTCTGCCAGTATCCTTTTCTTCTCTTGCTTAATTAAATTTTGATGTGGATTTGTGTTGGTTTTGATGGATGATAAAGGTGCTTAGTTATGGGAGGGAGAGGCGAGTGATCTTGGAGGCGACTCTTCATGACAAGGACTGTGTACTGGCCAATATTTTGGCCGCTCATTTCCTCTCTGCCCATCCTTCTCGAGCTTCTCCCTATATCCAGGCTGCACAGTCTCGACTTGTACGTGCTTCTTCTCCTTCTTCAGTTCTTCTTCTTTTTCTCATTTCTGTTTCTTCATGGTTGAATTTCTGTTAAAAAATCAACAGGATCAGGCAACCTCGTATGAGAAAGCAGTTTTCCATGCGGTTAGTTATTTGATGTCTGAGGGTAGAGATGACGATGTTGCTTTTGATCTTCATGATAAGGTGGGTTAGTCCGATTAATGTCCTCTTCTTTTTGGCCGATTGCATTATTTCAATACCTTCATTTACGTTCTGGTGATACTTTATACATTGTGTGATATGATAAAGTTGCTTTTCTTTCCTCTCAAGATTGGTTCCACTGATGATTTCCACAAAAAAAAAAAGGGTTCCTTTCTTGTACTAATTGATTAGTCCTCTGGTTTGCCTTTTTTTTTTTTTTAGTTTAATGTAGATTGACTTTTTTATATTAAAAAGAAAATTGGGTGTGATGGGGCATTTGTCATTTCGTCAATCTACATGATGCTCTACCTAAGTAGGATGGTTACCAGTGAATGGTGAAGCGTATGTGTATGCCTCTGATTTAGCTTCCGTTTCTAGTCTGTTCGTTGAAGACTATCGCCGGGAAGCCCACACCGTCCCTTTAACCCTCTCAATTGCTTTGCATATGAGAATTGGTTTAAAAAATTCTATGAGAAAACATAAAATGGTTTACCAACTAAACTAAGCCTACTGCGACCCAATGCCATTTACTGCCTCTTGTTAACAGTTGTTTGCTTCAGTTTGTCTTGACTGCCTTTGTATTCGTTTCTAGAATCGATGTTGCAATGCCAAAACATGTGCGTATTAATCTTTGTTTGCAGTTTGCTGGAGGTTTCGGCTATTTGGAGTTATCTTAACCATTTAGCCATTGTATCTTTATTGCAGCTTCTGAGGGAGTACCCAAAAGATCTGGCTTCTCTGAAAAGGGCTCAAATTCTGTGTTTTTACATGGGTAGAGCAGACTTATCTCTCAAACTCATTGAGCAGGTTTCTCTCTGTCCTGGCAACATATTATCTATCGACTGTTTACTGCGATTTAATACATGTTTTGCTGTTAACAGGTTTTGCCCCAAAATGAAGGAGGTGATTATGTATATGGGATGCTTGCTTTTCCTCTACTAGAGCTGGGCCGTATGGCGGATGCTGAGCAAGCTGCAAGGAAGGGTCTTGAAATCAACAAGCAAGACTACTGGGTGCAACATGCTGTGAGCTCTAATATTCTTCTCTTTCTTTAGTTGAAGTATACACTTTCCCAATCAACCTTTGATGGTTCTTCCTTAGTCAGAGAATTTTCTCTTCTATTTTCTTCAATTTAGCCATACTGTTTTCGCCAATTCATGCGATGGAAAATTTCTAACCTTCTAAGTATCATCAGATGTCTATCTCCTGTTAAACAAAACATACGCCGGCGAATTTTTTTTTGACCAAAAAAATATACCGGTGAATAAGCTCTTGGGTTAAACTTTCTCTTAGTTTTAAGTGCTACAAATTGTTTTGTGGTCAACACGCAGATGTGCCATGTTCTTCAGTATCAATGCCGATTCAAAGAAGCAGTAAGATTCATGGAGGAATGCTCAGTTTCATGGACCTCTTGCTCTTCGTTTATGTAGGTGCAAAAGTCAATTAACCTAGATGTTTTTGGATTTACATTATGAAATGCCTTACTAGTTTCAGTCAACAGGCTGACACATAATTGGTGGCATGTTGCTGTTTGTTACTTAGAAGGTCATTTTTCAATTAGAAGAATTTTGGAAGTTTACGACCATCATATCTGGAAGGAGCTGGAAAGAGATGATGCCACCCCTGTGGAGGTATTTTATTTTTTTAGTCTCTTAGTGAAAGCTAATCTTTTTCATTGCATATATTAACTTGTGCATTCAGGTGTACTTGAATGCTCTTGGATTGTTACTGCGTGTATATGTGCGGGATGAGCTTGACACTTTTGAGGACCGTCTTCAGGTCTTAGCCAGCCGTTTAACAGATCAAGTAAGTTACTTCATCATTGAGTAAGTTATGAATCTGGTTTTAGTCATTTCCCGAAACTAGCGGAAAGATACATCTTGCCATGTGCCTATCTTGCCTCTTTCCTTTCAATTTCTTACCGAGTTCCATGATATGCATTATGATATTTTCTACAGAGTTCTACCGAAGTTTTTGTCATTTCCATGCACTTATGGTATAGGGTATGTGATGAAAATGACTTATACTTCTTTTTTTTTTCCACACGAGCCGTTTTGGACACTTGTAGTAAACACTGAGTAATGGATTTGGAAAGTTATCATCTTCACTTGTTGCTGTTGATAGAACAGAACCATTTTGATGGTGGTAGGTGCCTAACTTTTTTATGCTTAAACAGAACTGTTACACATTCTGGATTGCATCTTCCTATTTTGGTTCTTTAGGGAAGGTCTGTGCTATTTTGCCTATGCATATACGCTCAACAGCAGGGATCATTGTGCATCTCTTTTAGTACAAATTTTCTGTTACTGATGTTGCCTCATATTCTGTGTTACGTACTGCAATTCTTAGGACAATTGGTTTGTAGATTGGCACATTGATATCTTAATATTGTGGGCCTTAGCCAAAGCTGGTTTAACTTCTAAAGCTGAAGAATTACTAGAAGGCTTGAAATCCAGGTAGAAGCCTTTCGTTTCTTTATTTAGTGCCTTTCCAGGTGCAGAACATTCTTTATTTTACCATAATTTCATTCTATTCTGTCTAGACTTGCCAGTGCAAGCAAGAAGAAGCAGCAGATCATGCATAGAGGAATTCTGGTATGTCTCACTTGCTGCTTCCATTATCAATATTTTATCACTGCTTTACTTTTGCAGCATTATTTGGGTAATATAACAAGATATCTTAGGATTTACTTGATCAGACAGAGATAATTCAATCTTCATTTTGAAGGATATGTACTTTTGGGAATTGATTTGGAAAAATTACTTCATCTTCATTATCTTCACACTACTTCCAGTGTAGATGTTGTTGTTATGCAATTTTACTTGAGCATGAAGCTTTAATGAATTTGCATCTGTGTTTCTGTCTTGTTCTTAAAAATAATGAAATGCCTTTCAAAGTGATTTCTTTTTCTTCCTTCCCTAGCTTGCTGAAGCTCTATATGAGTATGGACGGGGTAATGAAAAGAGGGCTGTAGAATTACTTGGCCCAGATTTTGATGCTTATGATTGCAAGGTATTATAAACGATTTGATTCATTTTATCCGGTTTTATTATCAAATGCGTTTTTAACCAACATATCCGCATTTTATTTCTCTTTGTTGTTAGATGATTGGGGCATCTGATGAACAAGTTGATGTATTCAATGAAGTCTGGTACTGTATGTTGCTGAATACCGGACAAGCTAGGGACGGTAATGATATTCCCCTATGTTCTGCAATTTCACGTCATTGTATGTTCCTCCTCTGACCTGTGCTTAAACTGTAGCTGTCGAAGTAATGGAGAAGCGGATCAAAAAGAGGGAAGGATCCCCTTTCATGTGGCGCCTATTGGTATTATACTGTCTTACATTTGTTGTCATATTCTGGTATTTATAAGAAGCATGCCTGGGTTATAATAAGCATGGGCATCAATTGTCTCAGGAAAAAGGCTATGTCAAGACAGGGAGGCTAGAGGAAGCAAAAGTTGCTGCTGAGAAAGCCAGTGCATTAGAATCTAGCCACTTTGTTTAGCTGGAATTAGAACAGCTTAAAAGTGGCAATATCTGCTATTTCATGTATAATAATGTCTAGGTGACAAATACAAAGATTGGTCCAAGAAAGATGTAAAATGTACTTGAATTATTGTGGAAACACCTAACCTTTTTGCGGACACAGGTAATGTAGAAACACTTAAATTCAGCTTGTTGTCAATTGATGGTTCCTGTTCGCTTGTACACAAGTGAAATGGTAACCATTGGGATATTGCCAGTTTCTGGTAGTTGGCTTGATCAGTGAGAGGAAAAATGAAACCCTTTTTAATCAACTATTTCCTTTCTGTTATAAAATAATGTATATATACTAGTATGTATGTCATTGTAAATACATACCAAATACATACCGTATATTATTATATATATTGTGTGTAAATGAAAGAAAAAGAAGAATGGAAATGAGAAGCAGGCAGCCGACTCATCCTCCCCAAAATTTTCCTTCCTCCCTTGATTTCTTCCTCTCTTCCTCATCTAATAACTCTTCATCACAACACCAAAAATACTAGATGAATACCTAGTTTTATAACACGTTATCAGCACGATAACTCTACCCATTTTTTTGAAGAAATCCAGTGCATAAAAACACTGAAAATCAAGGGAGAAATCATGAAGAAAACCAACCCGGAGAAGATGAACACACCTTTCGGTTACTGTTCATCCAGTCTCGTTCCGGGCAATATCTTGTCTCACCACCACCACCACGGACACCCTCACATCGTCGCCGACCGGACAAGCCCTTCGCCGACCACCCTAGCCGTCCAACGCGCCCCAAAACGGCGACGACCCGACGGAGAACCCGCGGGTCTCATTCCCTCCGGTCCTGCACCTTGTCCCGGCGATGAACCACCGGTTTTTCGCCACCCCCCGTGACGCCCCGACGCCGCCGTGCTCGCGACGCCCTTCTCCAGCTACTGCGCCGCCGCCGCCGCCGTCCAGAGGTGCAAACCCGTTTTTTTGAACGGGCAAGACCCGTTTTGTGCTGGACGGGTCGCGCACATGTTTGGGCTGACACTGTTCATGACCCGATTTGCTTCTTAGTCCCTGCAGTTTTTCCATTTCTGCAAGTAAGTCCTTACACGTCAGTCCTTCAGTTATTTATTTTCTCAATGTTGTCCTAAACGAATATATTAATGTTTAATTAATGATGTTATTGTGTGATTGAATGTTTAATTAATGTTGATCTTGGGAATTGAATGTATTGTGAGCTCACGGTGAGACCCGGAAATTAGTTTTTGGCCTATGAATAGTATTTGGCCGGAATCCGGCGATGAATAGTAAATCCGGCCTCGTGAACGATAATTTTGGCCATGTGAATAAGAACTTTCCGGCTACCGTGAATAATGTTTTTAGTCGGAATCCGGCAAACCCAGAAGTGTTTGGCCGGCATTTGATGCCTCGGCAAAATAATCCGGCACGGTGAGTATTAATTTCCGACGACCGTGAATAGTGTATTTGGCCGGAATTTTGAAACCTCGAATTTTTCCCGGCGAACCCCGAAGTGTTTGGCTAGAATTTTATACCTCGGGTTATTTCCCGGCAAGCCCGGAAGGCTATTATGCTTATTTTGTGATTGACCGGAATTAAGCGCCTCGAGATTTTCCCGGCAAGCCCGGAATGCTATTATGCTTATTTTGTGATTGGCCGGAATTAAGCGCCTCGAGATTTTCCCGGCAAAGCCCGGAAATGTTTGGCCGAAAATAATAACCGGGTATAAATATAATATGTTATATATTATTGCTGAAAGATTTATCGAGTAAGCATATTTTTCTCTTTTTTACGATTGGGCTATTAAACGGCCCATATATTAATATGATATCTTATATATATTATTGCTGAAAGATTTATCGAGTAAGCATATTTTCTGTTTTTATTTAAATTCCGATTGGGCTATTAAAGGGCCCACTGCATTTAAATTCATGGCTTTAATTTTATTTATGCTTTATTTGGGCTCATGAAAGGCCCATAATGGCCGGCTAAGCCGCCTATCTCTTTACGGGTTTTTTTGGGCTCGTATAAGGCCCATCGCTTTTATTTTGCTGCAATTTAATTTTTATTGGGCTAATTAATAAAAAGGCCCATCGCATTTAATTTCCTGCCATTTATTTTTAATTGGGCTATAACAGGGCCCATTGTATTTAATTTTCTCGTCTTTAATTTTACTTATGGGCTCGCACTAGGCCCATTATTTTAATTTCCNATGATATTCCCCTATGTTCTGCAATTTCACGTCATTGTATGTTCCTCCTCTGACCTGTGCTTAAACTGTAGCTGTCGAAGTAATGGAGAAGCGGATCAAAAAGAGGGAAGGATCCCCTTTCATGTGGCGCCTATTGGTATTATACTGTCTTACATTTGTTGTCATATTCTGGTATTTATAAGAAGCATGCCTGGGTTATTATAAGCATGGGCATCAATTGTCTCAGGAAAAAGGCTATGTCAAGACAGGGAGGCTAGAGGAAGCAAAAGTTGCTGCTGAGAAAGCCAGTGCATTAGAATCTAGCCACTTTGTTTAGCTGGAATTAGAACAGCTTAAAACTGGCAATATCTGCTATTTCATGTATAATAATGTCTAGGTGACAAATACAAAGATTGGTCCAAGAAAGATGTAAAATGTACTTGAATTATTGTGGAAACACCTAACCTTTTTGCGGACACAGGTAATGTAGAAACACTTAAATTCAGCTTGTTGTCAATTGATGGTTCCTGTTCGCTTGTACACAAGTGAAATGGTAACCATTGGGATATTGCCAGTTTCTGGTAGTTGGCTTGATCAGTGAGAGGAAAAATGAAACCCTTTTTAATCAACTATTTCCTTTCTCTTTTGTTCATTTCTTATCAACTCATGATTGTTTAAAACCAACAAAATAAGAAAAGAAAAAGGATAAAACAGGTTATAGTTTCCTCTCCTTGTGCCCCAATCCCAACCAACAAAGAATTAAAGAAAGATCTGTTAGTGAATGGATAATAATTATGCCGGGCAACATTGAATTACATATGCGTGAAAAGCTTTGACTGGAGTCTAAGAAAAAAGAGATCACAATCATTAAGACCTCTGTTTTTCTTCAAACTGAACCAATTATACTTGATCGAGTCAGCGAGTCATCAATGACATCTTGCCTAGGGTGAAATGAAACAAAAGAAATTGATTGCCTACACGACCCGCTTTTAGTTTTCATTCCCTGGATAGACATAAGGATCAATCATCTACAAGAGGAAACTCCATAGTAAGACCAACGAGTGGGAGCAGATTTTTACAACCCTTGTTGATCATGAGCATTGCCAATACGCACACACTATTCCTTTCACTCTTACCTCAAACAATGTAAGACTGTAAAAGCTATGATTATGTTACAAAGTGAGAATAGTGATAGTAGTACATCACATTCACATCACAACAATTTACCACAACAACTGATACATGATTACACAGTTCTGTTCTGGGTCTCCAAACTTTTTTTTCTTTTTCACTTTGCATCATCACCCAATAAATATTAAACTTGGAGTGGAGACAATAATAAAGCAAAGAAGTTGACTGGAAAGACCGGGTGACCCCCCCATCCCCAAATATACAAATAGTAGTAGTACCATTTTTGGTAGGGCTATGACATATTGAGATGACAAGCAACTGACATTCTCTTCAACCAAAGCTCTCACCCTGTCTGAATAACTTTAGCGTGCGTCCAAAATTCTCCAAATTTATCATCTGACCTGACCTGACCTGACTGACCACACGACACCAGTCACCACCATTAGGTCAAACCCAACTCCCCCCCACGGCCCCACCTCCCTCTCTCTCTCTCTCTGGTCAGAACACAGTAAAAAGAAAGAAAGAAACGAAAAAATCAGCCTTTTGCCACGTCATCTCGCCCATTCGAATCGCCCAACCCGCGAAACCCGACCCCCCTGCTTCGGATCCTCTTCAGCTCCTCCACCACCTCCCTCGCGTCCGGCCTATCATCCTTCTCCGCCGCCACACACCTGAATGCCAGCTCTGCCACCGCCTCCACACCCTCCACCACCACCCCTCTACCGTCCATCAGTAGCGGGTCGAACACCTGGTGGAGCAGGCCCGTCTGGATCTTGGACACAACCAGATCCGCCAGAGCCATCTCCCTCTTGTCCCTCCTCTGATCCACCGCCCGCATCCCCGTTACGAGCTCCAGAAGCACCACCCCGAAGCTGTACACGTCACTCTTCTCCGTCAGCCGGAACGACCGGTGGTAATCCGGGTCCAGATAGCCCGGCGTGCCCTGGGGCCCCGTCCACACAAACCCGGAGGACGCCGCCGCCGGGTCCGGAGAAACCAACAGCCTAGACAGCCCAAAGTCCCCAACTTTCACCTTCATGTCCTTCTCCACGAAGATATTGGAGGACTTGATGTCTCTGTGAACCACGGCGGGCTGGACGCAGAAGTGCAGGTACTCCAGCGCCAACGCAGTTTGCAGGGCAATGTCAAGCCTCATCTGCCACGTAAGCGAGCCCCTGTTCCCGCCATGGAGGTGGTCGGCGAGGGTGCCGTTGGTCACGTAATCATAAACCAGAAGTAACCCTCTGGGGTCGCTGCAGTAGCCGTGGAGCTTGACCAGGTTGGGGTGGTTTATGGAGGAGAGGATCAAGATTTCGTTGCAGAAGCATTTTGTGGAGAACGAGGGGTGGTGGTGGTGGTGGAGGTGCTTGACGGCGACGGTTCTGCCGTCGGGGAGGCGGCCCAAGTAGACACACCCGAAGCCGCCGTCACCGATTTTACGGGCGGGGTCGAAGTGGTTTGTGGAGGAGTGGAGCTCCTCGTAGGTGAAGACGGGAGGGAGGAGGCTGGCGGATCGGTGGCGGCGGAGGAAGACGGTTGTGGGGTCATCTAGTCCCGTGGCGAGTATTTTGAAACGTTTGGACCTGAAGACGGCGGTGATGAGGAAGAGGACGAGGAGAATGAACAGAACAGCGAAGAGGGAGCAGAAGAAAGTAATCCGGTCAGTGGTACTGTCCTGTTTCATGAGGTTGACGGTCTTGGTTTCGGAGCGGTAGCAAATGAAGGGCTTTTGTGGGTCTGAAGAGTTGAAACCGCAGCTGGTACCGGCGCCGGTGGACCTGCAGGCTTTGCAGTTTGTGAAGTAAGGGTCTTGAGACTCGTCGTACTCTACTTGAAATCCTTGTTTCAAGAAACTGTCCAGGTACTCCAAGACATCGATCTGGCAGCCTTGCTCCGGGAGAAGGTTGCGGGGAGGGTCGGATCCGCAGCCGTGGAGGAGGTGGGAAGGGTTCTTGATGAGCTTGCAATGCCAGGGGCAGTGGCTGCAGTTGGGGAGATTAGGAGGGGAGCAGGGGCGGAGGACAGAGAGGCGGGAGCAGGAAGAGTCCGATATGCGGAATGGGGTGCCGGAGAGGTTGATGGGTCGGGTGGGGATGTAGGAGAAGGGCGAGGAGCAGGTCGTGTGGGTGGTGGGAGTAGTGGTACTACTACTACTACTACTACTACTACTACTACTACTACTACTGCTGTGGTTTGTTATAGTGGTGGTGGTGGTGGTGGAGAGTTGAAGGGAGGAAGCGTTGGGTTCGAAGTGGAGGAGGGTAAAGGAGATGTTGTTAATGAAGATGGTGGAGTGAGGGGAAGAGCAATTAAGCTGAAAGGAAGGGTGGCCGCAGCCTGGTGTGGAAGAGGAAGAGAAGGGGAATGGGGGCGAAGATATGAATGGAGGACATGATGATGAAGATCTCGAGGCCGGAGCACATTTGTGATTAGCAGTAACCACAGAGAATAGTGTAAAGAAGATGATATTGGAGAGGTGGAGGAGGAGGAGGAAAAGACTTGAAGAAGGTGGTGATGTAGGCATCAATGCAGGAGAGTTAAGGGATTGAAGATCTGGAGATATGGTTTGATGATGGATGTAATTAGGAGAGGAGCATTGAAGTTGTAGTTTGTACTGTAGATAGAAAAGTTTGGAGTTTGGAGTTTGTGTCTTTTTTTTTTTTCTGGGTTGCCTAGGTTGTAGGAGTTGGAACTTGGACTGAGGAAGGAAGGCCTCACGTGAAGGGATGTGGAATGAAGACAAGAAAGGGAAAAAATTAATAGGGTCAGATTTGTGGAAATCTCGGCCTTTTGCTTTTCTTCTTTTATGTTTCCAAAATGCTTTGGGAAATATTTAATGCATTACCATTACTACTATACTAGTAGTAACTTGTGAGTCGTGAGTCGTGAGTTGTGAACTCATATTGGGGGCGGTGTGGAGAAACCGCTGTATGGGTGGGGGGCCGCAATTATGACTTTTGGGTTCCAAGCCTAGATGTGCATTTTGTTTGATTATGTGAATTGAGCTTATAAGGGTCTGCCTTCTTTGTAAAGAGATTGCCTGCCTTTTCAACAATGGTGGAATATTAGGCAACTCTGGATTTTGATCGTCAATTGTTGCACTTG
The DNA here is from genome assembly GCA_028386065.3 of Turnera subulata. Lineage (NCBI taxonomy): Eukaryota > Viridiplantae > Streptophyta > Magnoliopsida > Malpighiales > Passifloraceae > Turnera > Turnera subulata. The sequence continues at coordinate 57,933 of JAKUCV010005819.1, read as the reverse complement.
GATGGATGTTTTCCAGTACTATCAACACTCCTTATCTTATCTAGTTATCCCCCCATTCTACAGCTTTTGGTTGCTTGTCAACTAACAAATTTGTCCTTAACCCAGATACAATAAAAAATTTCTTAGCATATAAAACAACATATGAATCTTAAAATGTAAATTCTTATTTCAATGCCAGCCTTACCTGACATAATAGAATTTAGACACCTAGATATAATTTATATGCATAGATAAATGTACAAATCTTTTACCAAATAAAACAACACAAAAATCTTGAGGGAAATTCTTCTGAATTTTTCTTTCCGAGAATAGAGTTTCTCTAAAACTAATTTGCCAAAATAAGGCAATCTCAATCTTATCTATATATCTATAAATATAGTGGGTTCTAGTTGTCAAATTCCCACCCTAGAATCAAACTTTAATAAATAATAAAAAAAACATGACAGGGGTGTAAATAAGTTGAATTACATGCGAGCTACTCAAATTATTACTCAAACTCAAGTTTTATAGTGAAACAAGTCGAGTTCGAGCTTGATAATAATAGGCTCATCAAGCTCACGAGCTCTATCAAGCTTTGGCATTTTATTAGGCTTAAGCTACTTTTTTCTAGTCAAGGCCAAGTTGTTCACTCATTTTTATCAAATCCAACTATCACTTTGTTCCAACTGAAACATTTAAATTAAAAAAATAAAATCAATTGACAAATTCTTATACCTAATCTTTTGTTCCACCTCAATAAAAAAAACCATTTTTTTTTATATAAGAACTCACCTTGCTTGTTATTGAGCTTCTCTATTTTGATTTGTGGTTGTTGGAATTATAACTTATACTTGCTCTTTCCAGGAAAGAAAATATATTGATCTTTGTAGTTTAGGGTTTATATGCAGGGATATAGGGAAGGATATAGGTAAAGGCAGCAAAGGAGACAAGTAGATGGGAACTTAATCAAGCTTTAGTAAGTTGAATATCTTCAATATCTATTTTTCCTTCCCCTCCCTCTTCTTCCCTCATGTTTTCACAAGCTCAAATCATGTCAAAATTGTAGATCTACTTTTATGTTCTGACCCTCTTTTTATACTTTTATATGTAGTGCTGATATTACACCTNCAAGTCGAGTTCGAGCTTGATAATAATAGGCTCATCAAGCTCACGAGCTCTATCAAGCTTTGGCATTTTATTAGGCTTAAGCTACTTTTTTCTAGTCAAGGCCAAGTTGTTCACTCATTTTTATCAAATCCAACTATCACTTTGTTCCAACTGAAACATTTAAATTAAAAAAATAAAATCAATTGACAAATTCTTATACCTAATCTTTTGTTCCACCTCAATAAAAAAAACCATTTTTTTTTATATAAGAACTCACCTTGCTTGTTATTGAGCTTCTCTATTTTGATTTGTGGTTGTTGGAATTATAACTTATACTTGCTCTTTCCAGGAAAGAAAATATATTGATCTTTGTAGTTTAGGGTTTATATGCAGGGATATAGGGAAGGATATAGGTAAAGGCAGCAAAGGAGACAAGTAGATGGGAACTTAATCAAGCTTTAGTAAGTTGAATATCTTCAATATCTATTTTTCCTTCCCCTCCCTCTTCTTCCCTCATGTTTTCACAAGCTCAAATCATGTCAAAATTGTAGATCTACTTTTATGTTCTGACCCTCTTTTTATACTTTTATATGTAGTGCTGATATTACACCTTCCTCTTTAGGCTTGGTGGGTTTGCTTAAGACCGTTTAGGGTTTTTTAAAACCTTCTTTTCTATTTGGTTAAAGGGTCTTTTTGACTCCAAGTTTATCATAGTTCACAAAGTTTTGCTTAGGGTATGCCAGTGTTGGATGGGGCTTATAAGCAGCAGTGGCAGCGGCAGAGGAGTGGACGCAGACAATAGCAACGGCAGTGACGATGGTGCGGCGAAGGTGATGACGACCATCCTGTTCGAGTCTTGCTTGCGGTTGAGCCTCAGCTCTCGCTTGGTGAAATTTGGCTTAAGAACAAGACATCAAAATTAGTTTTGAGTAAAGATCAAATGCTGAAGTTGAAAGGTATTAATACAACTTCATGGAATTTAGGGATCCCGCTGGTATTAACCAGTATTAGATCGCCTAATTTTCTCATGTTGACTAGGTCCAAAGTTATTAGCCTACACTTTGAACTATGAGCTGAGAACAGATCTCTTCCCTCTAAACTATGTTTATCTTCTCATTAGTTATGTATCCTTTATTTTGGGCCGTTGTATTTGGTCAGTTATATTTCGGTTTGTATTTGTAGTGGGGTTTGTATGTGTAAGTGCAGAGACTAAGTCTATATGCTATGTATTCATACTTTATTATATTAATGAATGAAATACACATGCCTGCTGACAAAAAAAAATATTTAAATTACAAAGCTATATAGAAAACATCAAATTGTACACATTCTTTTCTTCTTCTTCTTCTTCTTTTCTCTCCCAAAATAATCAAGTACACAATAACCGAAACGCAGCACAATCGAGAAAAGAAACCATAAATTTCAAGTCAAATTTATCAAGATTTAACCAACAAAAAAACTCGTAAGAATATGAAAAAAGAACACTTATTGTATCGGCGGCAGATTAGATAGATATGACAGAGGAGGAAAACCAACAGAGGCGGATCCAGGGGGCAAGCAGAGGCCCAAGCCCCCTAGAATCCGTCTAGTATAGTATATAGCAGAAAAAAAAAAAGACCTTGACTGGCTCAGTGGGAAAAACGATTCTAATTTTCCTTTCACACCTGGGTTCTAAACACAACTTCACCTAAATAGTAACCATTAAATCACCAGTCCCCTAAAAACAACGATAACTGCCCTCTTCAGGGAGCTCGAAGTATTGGGGTTGTCATGAGGAATTCTGAAGGAAGGGTGGTGGACACTCTAATGGCACGAAGAAGATGCGGTTCTGCACTCGCAGCTGAAGCCTGGAGTGTTCGAATTGCTTTGGAGAAAGCTATCCATAATGGCCTGGAAAATGTTGTTGTTGAATCGGATTCCTATTTTGGTGGAGGCGATTAACGTTGTGGAAGAGACTTACCATATCCGTGGGAGATTGAGTCTCATGTTTTGGAAATTCTTATAGGTGCATTTTCTTCTGGAATAATTCTTCGACTCTGTCTTTTAATAGCCTTAGTGTTCGTAGGATTTTTATTATCAAAAATATTCCATATATCTTTTGATTTGATTTTCTACAAAATCAAATCCCTACTTCTTTTTTCTTGTTTATTAAGAATTATTCCTAATAAATGTGTGGGTCCCCTAATTCTCCTTCTTGGTCAGTTTTTTGGCCAGGAGGAGAGCTCCGGCATGATGATGGCCCCATACGGAGGAGAGGGGGGAAGCGGCGCCGGTCCCTCGGGGGCGGGCACTTCGGGAAAAATACAGCCTGAAGCGGCAATCGCAGGCAGTAAACCCTGTATAGGGTGTGGTTCCCCAATTATACCCCCAATTTTGGAAGGGGTACCCGTCCCTATGGATAGGGTCGAGGAGGTTCTCTACTCCCCCTTCTATATGAGCTCGGAAGTACACATTCCCGGGGAAATTGAGGATTCGATTACAATAAAAAATTTAAGTAAGTTGAACGGGATCCTCCTTTTTCTTAAGGAAGATGTCTTCCACGAAATCCGCCCGGACTACGTAAAAGTCCTCCAATCGGAAGTAGACCACACCCCAGAGGCCGAGCTTTCAGCTAAACTCGGGATGATGTGTCTTAGAGAACTTACTAGATTTAATCTCCCCGATTTTTTAAAAAAGGGGAGCCCTTGTCATGGTAAGTTCTCCTGGGTTGGGTGTGTGGAAAGGAGCAAGTGGGGGAGGAGGCCCTCGAAGTATTGGGGTTGTCATGAGGAATTCTGAAGGAAGGGTGGTGGACACTCTAATGGCACGAAGAAGATGCGGTTCTGCACTCGCAGCTGAAGCCTGGAGTGTTCGAATTGCTTTGGAGAAAGCTATCCATAATGGCCTGGAAAATGTTGTTGTTGAATCGGATTCTTATTGTGGAAGAGACTTACCATATCCGTGGGAGATTGAGTCTCATGTTTTGGAAATTAGGAGGTTACTTGATCTTATCCTAATACTTTTGTGAAGCACATATACAGAACGCAAATTGTGCAGCTAACGACTTAGCTAGACATGCTCTAACACACTGTTTGCAGAACCTATGAATTTTGTATGTCCAGGTCCTTTTGTAATATCATAGAGAGGGAATCTCCCTCATGAATGAAAGTTGATGTTCTCTGTTAAAAAAAAAAACATGCATTCCGTCAACAGAAGCTAAAAATCCCCAACAAAGGTTAAAAAATGAGTTTAAATGGGGAATAGCGAAAATGGAAGGGTTAAATACCCTTTTTTTTTTTCAAGAAGTTGTTGAGATTTGACGAAAAGTTGGTGTAAAATGTATTGAAGCCTAGCTATGACAAAACAAATCAATTTGTCGGTTTAATATAATAGTATAAGAGAAAAAAAAATAGGGAGTATGCGGCATGTGTGAAATATTAGAACCTTAACAAAACACATACCGGAGTAAGATAACACCACATTAAGGCTAAAATTAATGACACAAGTGACTTCGTCTTCCCATGCCATGCAAGCCCATGTGGCAGGGGGAGAAGGTCTAGTAATTTTGTTAAATCTTTCTCTTACCGTGGATTAGATTTGGAAGTAATAAGTTTTAAAGCATATCTAAGGATTAAAAACAAAATTAAAATCTTAAAAATTTATAAAGGAAGAAAAATTCATGCAAGACCTGAATCCATTGTCCAATCCAAGAAACTCCAAGGGATTATATTGTTGGAGTTTATGGTAAAAATTATTGGGCCAAATGTTTATCGAAAACAATATTGGGCCAATGGGGATTACGGAGTTCTGTTGATGGGTCAATGGTGAGAAGTCGCATGTGCACAACACAAGTTTACTCTCTTTTAATTAGAATCTCTAGTATTTTTTGCGGTAGATTTTACACTCGAGCTCTTCATATCAGTGAATTTTTCTTTTATCCACACCAGTCATCTTTGTTTGGTTTCGTCAATTGAGATATTTTCCGGCAAAGGAACAAATTTGTGGTTTACCAAAAAACGAAAAAAAATGAATACATTATTCACAGTTGAGTAATTTAATTTCTGATGAAAGCTGTCTTGGGGATCATATAGGTCGTAAAAGGCAGTAAATCAAATCAGATTTAGGTGGTAAAAAAAGAGCCAATAAACGCAATTATTTGAAATCTCTATAGTAGGCAGAAGGATCTGAACCTAACATATATATTTCCGCTGTGGATTTGTTACCTTCTTTGTTTGATTGTCTTCATCTTCAAATATTTAGTAAAAACTAGGATTTGAAATCACCAGTGGGGTTGTCATTAGAGGAATAAAAACCCTACATCATATACCAAGAAAAACTACATACATCAACCAACAAAATTTCAGGTTTCAATTTGCTCTGATATGTTGCATTCCTGATTCGCCTTTCTCTGGACAAAAATTCATATTTTTTTAGAAAAATATAATATCCTCATCATTACCTTTTCTTTGTGAAATGGGTGATTCATTCGTTCTTCCAATGGCACTGGTTTTGAATATTGGTATATATTACAGCCTTCCAAGAAACCAAGACTGTATTTGGTTGCACTTGGATTGGGATTAGGAATTGTTTCCATTTTTTACACACAGAAGCATATCAATAAAGATACTGCACGCTACTACAGTGAGTTTGTCACGCAAACAATGGAGTGATATTCTCAATTGCATTCCCAATCCAATTGCACCAAATATAGCCCAAGTTCTTTTAACCCATTGCATCAAATAATATGGTATGCATTCATATGATCTCGGAGTGACTTCCGAAGTATTTTAAGTGACAATTCTTAGAGACTCAGGCCCGTAGCTTCTTGTTCTCTCAATTCAACAATCATCACCTTCTTTTTTGGTAAGCAACTTATTATTTATTGTGGGTATTATGTATTGAACTTATGACATTAGATCTAATCACCACCAACCATAAAAATTTGGACTAATATGATGTGCACAAATTATACATCTTTTTTTTTTCCTATCTCGTATCTACAGTTTTGTTCTAATCTAGATCAACAGTTTTTTTACCTTGCATTTAGGATTCATTAAAATATTTAGATAATAAAACACTTTATTTCATGCAAAACTCTATGAATGGATCCATATTCATTTTCAGGTGCATCTTTGTGGTGGATTGAAAGGATTCAAGTTCAAATTCAAGTCAAGTGTTAAACAGATTTGTTTCTAGATTGTTAACTGAGGGACAGGGCGACCAACATGGTATTATCGAGCATCGTGTTGACTATTTTTATTCGCAGAAGTTAAGCAACGAAGTCCAAGACGTTTATTTTGGAAAAGATTCTTAATGCTCAGGATTCAGGGTTTTATTATAAGACTTTTACAAGCTTATAAAAGAGGAAAAACCTAACGCATGATGTATTTAACCTTTGCACCTGAACAAACACTCTTACCAGAATGCAAATCACGAATTTTTAATAGAGTAGAAAGTGAAGAACTGAAGCCACACGCAAGTCAACCTTGGTTCATCACTTCAGTCGACTTTGTTATAACTTGGTTCTTAAACATGTTATTGATTTTATCTCTTGTTATTTTCTATGAGAACTAAATACTTACCTATGTTTATAGGATGTAACTCTTGTTGAATTTTCAGTTAATTATTCAAATTTAGACTTTTGTTTTATCGATATCTCTTTAATTTATTTATAGTATTCGTAATAGTGTTGGAGACTTTTTTTTATGCTAAAAGAGGATCTCAGTCGACTACCAGACTAATATTTCTCTGTGACTCGATGCGTCACCCTTGGGAGGTAGGACCACTACCGATAGCATAATTTCCAACCACGAGATAGGAAAAAAAAGAAATATAACTTTGTGCACATCATAAAAGATACAAAAGTCCCTAGATACAAAGGAATTGTCATCGGGCAATAGATAGTTGGCGACCAAGGGGCAGCCATAGGAAGTGTTGGCAATAAGCCCGATGATAGACAAAATGAAAGTCGTCGGAGACTACATGCTACACAGTGTGCCAGACAGTATGTTTGACAGCGTCCTACACAGTGTCAACTATTTTTACTTTGTGACAAAGTAAACCAGAGAGAGGGAATGTTCCAGGACACTATTGGCTTGGAAAGAAAATCTACATGCTTAATTAAGGAGGGAATTTTGGAGCTAAAGTATTAGAATTTTAGTAAAAGAACAAAATGCTATCTTTTAGAAGAAAACCTAATTATAAAAGGATCAAGAGCCCAAAATGCTTTTGGGATGTAACTTTTGTCGATTATTCTATTTAGTTAGTCATCATACTTGGTTTTATTCAATTCTTATCTAAGATAGTGACAGATGGTGGCCAATTCCTTAACATTGTTAAGGAAGAAAAATAAATAAAGGTAAAAACCGTGATTGTAAAACAAGGAGATTAGAAAGAATGTAGTAAATCTTTAATTTTATAATTGCTGAAAGGGACTTGAGGATCACAACACTTAACACAATATGTACTACTCCCTATGACAGGACTACACTGAATAAAACGAGTAGTTCGGTTAGGTAGGAATATATTTGGCGACTGCGAGTTACATTCACCTTAGGTTAATTTTCCTTCATGGTAGGGGTTTTGACATTCCAAGGCTAAATAATTACTAGATGATTAAGCATTAGTGAATCGCATCCATTTCATCAATTTGAATTCGAATTTTACTACTTTAATTATTTTCCATTCTAAATTTACACCATCATGCCTCCTTATTATTTATTTATTCTTTACAGCCTAACTAACCGATTTACTTAAAAAAAACATTATTGTTTACATGGTCTTATTTGTTATAAGGTATTGTGCACCAAATACGCATCAAAAACCACTATAAGCAGCACAATTTTTATACACTCTTTTCACCAGCATTACTTGCACGCATTACCACTGTGCCGAATTGGTTCCGAATTGTAAGTCCTCGTCAAGTTAGCATCCTCTCCTCTTTCATTTTTTTGGATTAATCACAAAACTAGAGTCACCTTTACAAGACATTAATCGATGAAACGATCAGATTGGGGGGGAGACAAAGGGCAGCCATTAAACTCTTGTCACGATCAGGAAGTCTCCCCAAAGAACTTCTAGAACAAGAAGACCCATTCCCCATTTCCTCCAATACACTCCAGGAGGCCAAAGCCCACCGGGCGACGCGTCACCGCAGCAGTACGCACCCCTTTATTATTCCACGCATGACTGGGCCCCAATCTGCCTGCGGCCCAGTACACAGAACCCATCACGCTCTTTCAAGCGCGTGGGACGTAATACCCCCCAACCATCTTTAGCAATTTCGCTTACTTTTCTTCCTTCCACGAACACGAATTGTTGGTCTCCTCCTAGACCCTTCTTCCTGTTGTTGGTCAAAACCCATTTTCAAATTTTCATAAATTGGGGATTTTCTTGCCTATCCAGGCCATTACCAAATGCTTTGGGCAACCTTGCACATTAAGGATCAAAATCACCATTAGTAAAAAAAACCATATCCATGGTTCATTTGCAATTGATTAATAAAATACTCAAAAACACAATCAATCTCTTAGGAACAATCAATTATATAATTCGATCAATACAGCTTAGGATTTACCTCACAATTTCTCCCTACCTTCCTTTTCTACCAGCCAATTAAGTCCAAAATACCAAAGGCCAAATACCCTCTTTTCATGACTCCACCGTAATATTATATGACTATGATATATATACTACTACCATTTAACAAATACTTAGACTTTCTAACGCAAAGTAACACTTTCCATAAACCCTTTAATTATCTAGCCTCCCTAGCTATAGCTAACACAGGCAGCCTTTCTGGTCATGGAGCTCTTCACCAAGAGCAAAGCAGTGAAGCTCCGGAGCCACCTGGAGAAGTATTTGGTCGCCGACGACGACCAAGAAACAGTCCGCCAGAGCAGAAACGGCACCACCCGGCGAGCAAGATGGTTCGTGGAGCAAGTAGAGAACAAGAAACATGTTATCCGCCTCAAAACCTGGGATGGCAGCAGGTACCTTACAGCCTCCGATATTCCCTTCCTCCTAGGGATGACAGGGAGGAAGATTCTCCAAACAGTTCCCGAGAAGACGACGACTGACCTGCAGACCCTGGAGTGGGAACCCATCAGGGACGGCTTCCAGGTGAAGCTGAGGAGCTGGTGCGGCAAGCTTTTGCGGGCCAACGGCGGGACGCCTCCCTGGAGGAACTCGGTCACCCACGACGAGCCCCACGCCGGTGCAACCCGGAAGTGGATCCTCTGGGATGTGGAGCCTGTGGATGCTGCAGATTATGAGGCGGGGTCTCTGTCGGAATACTTATCGTCCATGTCGGGTTTCTCCTCTATTTCTGATGATGTTCTGGAGGCGATTTCCGATGATTTTCACCATAGCTCCGGCCCCGGCTCGCCCGTGTCCGTCGTGTCGTCCGCCCGGAGTACTCCCAGGTTGACTATGATCAAGTCCATGTCACCAAACTTCTGTGAATATCCTCCAAAAAAGGTATGTTAATCATTTCTCTGAATTTAAAAAACTTTTTGTACTGTTATTTATGGTTTGATATGCCAAAAAAAGGATTTTGTTGCTGCTTTTAGGATATATCTAATAATATGAAATTGATAGGCAAAGAGACAATGATTAATTAAAAAGCTGCAAGTTATTATTATACTAAACGGGTAGGGGGTTTGTACTTTGTAGAATACATTTACCAAATGGAACAACCTTTCCGTCATTGGAATTTGGCAAAAATTGTAGGAGAAACCACTCGTGCAATTTGAACAGTACAATCCCATCTCAGTTTCCAGATAAAGCGACGGCACTGTTCATGAATCTTTAGGTTTAAGGCTGTCAAGATATCTTTATTTTCATAAAGTTGTCTATCATGCTATGTGTTAGTACGTGAACCTTACATAAAGAAGAGTAAAATGTTCTTCCCTCCTGGTAAGCTATATGTGGATTTATATGGATGTTAATGTGTTCTAATGACCCCATACAATAATCAAATACGATTTCTTTTTGGAAACAAACAGCTTAGAGTTGAAAACAGAAATATATTATAGAATCAATCAAGGCGTATAGCGTACGTAGGTAACTAATATCAGGGGTTGCCAAATGGTAATTAGCTAGTTGGAAAGCTTTTATTATTTGTTATTTACAAGAACTACATCAATACCATATTCTAATAACTTCTTTGCCGTAATGAAAGATAAGCATTATTAAACTGAGGATCACGAGATGTGATAGAATATACATAAAGATAGAAGTGATGGTGGTTGTTTTTATGTGGTAATGCATAATAGAGTGTCATAATCCACAGGAAGGCAAAACTAATTGAATGAGTGCTCAGACAAAAATAGATGTGCACCTACCCTTCTCCACTAAGAAAAGCTTCGTGTGAGAATATATATAACAAATGGCACCACTAAGAAAGCTGCGCACAATATAAGTTTTGTCAAGTTTTTCACTCTTTCCATTCCATGGTGGCATTTCACAAGAGTTCTACTACAGTCCTACTAGTGTGTTTAACGTCATTGGCAGGTAATTAACATGCATCATGGTCATACACGCATGGATTACACTGTCCACCACTGCCATGCCATTTTAGTATATTACCCTCTCCCGTAGTTGGGTCCTCCTCCAAAGCAGAAATGCAAGTGTGTACGCACAAACAACACCAAAAACATATCGTCCCATATCCTCTGTATAACCTCAAATTAAGACAATAACTAATCCCACAACTAATTAGTGTTTCCTTTTTCTAATTAATTAAGTAGTGGTAGTGAACTCCCCGACATCACATCACCTGTCTTTGTTTTGCTTTTGTTTCAATGAAGCAAGTATATACTAGCCGCACGTATAGTCATAGCTAGGATGTGAAAGCAGGGAAGCAGACGCAACTTGCTGTTAATTAGTATTAGGAACTGCCAAGAATGTTCATCGAAATAAAAAGGAAAAACCCGATCAGCACAAGCAAATGTGAAAACGTCTGATTATATCATCTGAATTGGCATATATGGGTGACCTACCAAGTCTTATTATGGCCATCCTACATGATATGCTACCGTGTGAAAATTTGAATTGTGATTAGAAAATCATATCCGCATCATCCACGTCACCCCAGGTGGATGCTCAGAAAACAGTCAAATTCAAAATAATACACAGTCGTCTCGTCACCAATGTTGACTGGTTCAACGCCCCCAACTTCTTGTATTAATACTAGTAACTCTCCTTATTTGGATTACCATTTAAGCTTCCAGGAAAGTAACTGGAAAAAAAAATGTGTAGTAATAAGTGTAAGTAACCTTTTCTTTTTCCTAAAACGCTAGTAAAGGAAATGAGCACGCAGTCAAATAAAAAATAAAAAAAATATTTGTAGCTCACACGAAGCTCCCTGGACGACAAGAAAGAATCCAAGGAATGGCCGCGTGACCGCGTCAATTCTCCAGCGCTGTTGCTAATAATAAAGCACAGCCCATAATCAGCCACCCTCGCTTTCTTCCTCCACAACACCATAATAAATACTTCTACTTGTTTCAACCCACGCATGTGAAGAGAAAGAAAACGAAACGAAACAAAAAGAGAGAGAAAGAAAGAATACTATACAGCATATTCTTGGTTGGCTTGGCTTGGATTTGATTTGATCAGATTAGATTGTAGTACAATACTATATTGTTGTGGTAGTAAAGGGTTTCAGTTTTTTTTTTTTTTATATATATATATGTTGAAGCAGAGCAACTCCAACCAGTTCCGGTCAGGCATGGAATTCTTCCGGAACGCCAAGGCGGTGCGGCTCCGCAGCCACCACGACAAGTACCTCCTGGCGGAGGACGACGAGGAGTCCATCACCCAGGACCGCAACGGATCCTCCAAGAGCGCCAGGTGGGTGGTGGAGCCCGTCCCCGGATCCGACCACGCCATCCGCCTCAAGTCCTGCTACGGCAAGTACCTCACCGCCTCCAACCAGCCTTTCCTCCTCGGCATGACCGGTCGCAAGGTCCTCCAGACCCTGCCCCGCCGCCTTGACTCCTCCCTCGAGTGGGAGCCCATCAGGGAAGGCTCCCAGGTCAAGCTCAAGACCCGCTACGGCAACTTCTTGAGAGCCAACGGTGGGTTGCCCCCCTGGAGGAACTCCGTCACCCATGACATCCCCCACAGGACCGCCACCCAGGATTGGATTCTTTGGGAGGTTGATGTCGTCGAGATTCAGGTACTCCAGTCCCCCACCGATCGCAACAAACCGGCGCCGGTGCCCCCTGTTTCTCACTCCGATTCCTTGGACTTCGAGTCCAGCTCCCCTTCTTCCGTGTCTATCAAATCTGGCAACTTTTCAAGACAGGAGGTTTGGATCTCTTCTTGAGTCAACAAGGTTTTTAATTCATTGTTGTTGCTGTTGTTGTTGTTTTGACTTATCTAACTAATGTTTGGTCTTAATTAATATTTTGCAATCACAGTCAAGTGATTCTTATGCGAGTTCGCCTCCCAAGACGGAGGGGAGGACGATATATTACCACGTGGCAGATGAGAGTGGAGATGTTGATGAGGATGTTCTGGAAGCGTACTCCTTGATTTTCAAGGGGAATGGGGTCGATGAGTTGACTCAGAAATTGAAGGAAGACACGGGGCTTCAGGATATTGTGGTGTGTTCTCGCAGTCCTTTGAATGGCAAGCTATATCCACTTCGGTTGCAGCTCCCTCCTAACAATGCTGATATGCATGTCATAGTAGTCCAGACCTCCTCCTCCAAAGGTGACATTTTGATCCCTAATTGATTGGCTTCCTAGTGTTTGCATTTTGTTTAAATTGTTTGTGCTTATTCTGGTAGACTGATACATGTTCAGGCTCTTTACTTTTTGCTTGCACGGATGAAAAGCTACCTGTTTCAATCTTAGTTCAAGGTCTTATCTTGACATTTGTGCTGCTAACACTTTCCAAAAGTCTTTCTCTGTATTTTGGTGTTTGATGAAGAGAAAATAGTCCTCAAACACTAACCACTGTGTAAGAAACTGAATAAGAAATCTAGGAATGTTTTAAGTCTTACGGGAATACAAGAAATCTCATGTAATTGCTTTGGTGAAGAGAGAACTATATCAATTCAATTTTGCAGATTAAACCTTAAGAAAATTTACAGGGACTTACCAAATTCAATACGGCAAATCTCATGTAATCAATTTTGGGAAGAGATAACTATATCAATTCACTTCTTGCAAATATCTGTTTCGAACTCAATAAACATGGTCTTGGGTAATAGACTTAGGTGATCATGTTCAATGATTTAGTCCATGAAAGACCGGTAGCTGGTCTTGTGGGGAGAAGAGGAACTCATATACAGCCTCTTATTTTTGTTCAATCTTAGTAGTTTTATAGTTCAGTGAAGTGAAAAACTCACTTGGTAAGCTCCCAAACAATGAACACCGAGCTGGTGGCAGCATGAGTTTGGATTAACTTTAGGAATCTTCTCTAGTGGAGCTGATGACATAGGAAAAACAAGCTGAATAAATGTGATTATTGGCCGTATTATGGCAAAAAGTATACATACTGTGAAGATGAAGATGCATTTATTATGTGGTTTATATGACTGAAAACTTCTTGATATTTGCTTGAACTGGAGAATGTATACGGCTAGTACTCTTCTTTACTTAAAAAGTCATGTAAATAATGCAATGGCCACTGCTTCTGAAAAAAAAATTCATGAGTCTGAAGAGAGCTGATAAGTTGTGCATCAGATGGTTCAGCTGTAAAACGTCTGATTTTTCATTCCGTAACATTTGCACACTATTAATTTTTCAATTCCCATTTTCCCATTTCAAAGATTACGGTTTTCCTCTTATCTTAGTCTCACTCTTGCTCGCATACTTCTGTTTGGTGTTTCAGTGGCAAGAGATTTCACAAAGCAAGGAATGGCATTATGACATGGAAAGTGATGGAAATATTCTGTATATACCATGGCATCGGGACACTTTTATCAATGATTCTCATACTGCAAGAAAGGGCATATAGTCCAGCCGAAGCAACTACTAGCAAATCATGTTCCTGATGTAACCTTTAACATATGGTCATCAGGGTCTTATTACTGTGCTCTACAATATTACTCTGGTTAGAGCACATTGGTGGATAATCTCTTCGTCTCTTCATGGCTTGATATTTTTGTAAATTCCTTGTGAAAAATGTATGCTTAAATAGTTTGGCTTCTCTCGGTGCCAGTTGGTTTTATTCTTTTGTTCTGGGATTTTTGCGACTGAATTTGTTGTAAAGTTGTCAGGAAAATCTCCAGTGGAACAATTTTTGTTATTTACAAAATATTCCTAAGGTCCCATTTTTCTAGCAAATTGGAATCATGCTTGTTTGGGAAGGGAGGGAGGAGGATTTTTCAGCCTCCATTCTCTTCCTTTCCCTATCTTGTATTCACCTTTTTTCACTTCAAAAAAATCTAACAGTTCTTAATTATGTCATTTTAAACTATTTTTTTATGGATAAGGACATAAGTGAATTCACAGAAAATAAATTCAACGCAGGCATGTATCTGCTAATCCATCACACAGTTTGTGATAAAAAGTGCCTATATTCTAAGAGGAAACCGAAGTTTTTTCTTTTCTTTGAACAATAGGAGAACCGAATTATGTTTGAGTTCAGTTATAAGAAAAAGGAGCCCATGCTGCACTTGCAAGCCAGTTACAAAAATTACTTTCGCCTAAAAAACCTTGTATACAAATGCATTATTTTCCCAGGTGAGGCGATTTGTTCATCAGTTGTTGGTTGAGTGGGTTTCTTCTTGTCAAAGGACTACTAATTCATTTCAAAAGCTTAAGCTGAAGATAAAAATTCCAAGAATGGTTTTATACTATAATGCATCTTCTCAAATAAAAACCTTCGTTTTTGAATGCATACATATGAAAGATCAACGTAACCTAAAAGGTTAAGCTGTTTTGAGTGAAACGCCACTAATGGTTTTAAACTCTAATAAATCTAAAGGGGAAGAGCAGTTGATATAACATCCAAATTCAAAACCTCAGTTCATTGAGGAGACCGAGGCTTAACTATTTCTCCATGCTTATGTGCAGTTTTTCTTTTCTCGGGGAAACATGCCTTCAAGTTCAGTCATCATAATACGGATTTTCCAGTGAACTTTCATAAGGCAACAACAGAGAAGGATTATAGAATGCCCCCATTAGGCCTAGGCCTTTGTGACTACTAACTTGATTGGTACTCCAAATGATTCTCCTATAAACAAAAAGTGCTGACGTCATCTGAGTTTGCTTTTATAGTGTTTATATATAGTTTCGCTGGAAGTTTGTTACAATAGATAAGCTACCACCTTCTTTGATTGAGGAGTTGTGAAGATCATCATGTGACCTTGGCATATCTGCAGTTAGTAAGTCAATAATGGCTTGCAAATGATTCTAACATCATAAGCAAAGCAAAAAAATATTGGGGTTGGATAGATGACAACCCCACCCATCTAATTACTAAAATAGTTTTTTTTTTTTTCATCTAGGCACTACAGAAGGACAATAGTATATACTTGGGAGAGATTTTCACTATTTGATGGAATAATACAAACTTGATCAAAATAATAATACAACTTTGTGGGAAATAATAAAACTTTAATAATAATAGAAATGGAAGATAATTATATTAATGATGGAGAGAGGAAAAGAAATGTGTATGGAAATTTGGAGAGAGAGAGTTTATGATGATCAAAGGTGTAAGTGTGTATGGAAATAAAGGGGGTATTTATAGGTGAAAATGGGAGGATAAAAACAAATGAGAATGATTGATTTTCGAACACTCATAGCTTAGGGTTATGAAACTGATTAATGATCCTCTTTGATCCTGCAAGAACAATCCTTTGGACTAACTGGATTACAAAAAGGGCTTGAGATTTGATTGCCATCTTGAGTATGGACCCTTTTATCTCGCCTGAGTAATCAGTTATAAGATAAAATCAAAAGGATATTAGGTAAAGGAAGATGGTATTAAGATTAGGACAAATGGAATTATGGTGAGTAAATGGTCAAAGGGATGAATCCAATTGGATGTTAGGTTGAGGGGTAAAATATTTACCGGGGATAAATTCGGGTACGATAAAAATGAGTTTTACTGTATGGTAACAATGACATTCACCATAATTTATTTACAACACTCCCCCTTGAATTTCATTGCACTTTGGGTAGAATACGCTTTAGAAGAACTGCCTCGTTAAAAACCTTACCAAGAAAAACCCAGTGGGATAAAAACTTGGTGAAGGAAAAAAGAGTGCAGTGCGTATTCTACTCCCCCTCATTTGGCCTCCCTTGATGTCACGAAATCGTCGCATGCCAATCTTCCTTATCAACTTCTCAAAAACTGAAGTAGGCAGTGATTTTGTAAATAGGTCTGCCAAATTGTCACTTGAGCGAATCTGTTGAACACAAATATCACCATTCTTCTGGAGATCATGAGTGAAAAAAATTTTTGGTGATATGTGCTTTGTCCGGTCGCCTTTGATGTATCCTTCCTTCAATTGGGCAATGCAGGCAACATTATCTTCATAAATGATTGTTGGAAAATCTTTCCCACTAACCAATCCGCAAGAATCTCGAATATGTTGTGTCATTGATCTTAGCCAAACACACTCTCGACTAGCTTCATGTATGGCTACAATTTCTGCATTATTTGAAGAGGTGGCAACAATACTTTGCTTTGTGGATCGCCACGATATAGCAGTTCCTCCATAAGTAAACAAGTAGCCTGTTTGTGACCGAGCCTTATGTGGATCAGACAAATAACCTACTTCTGCATAACCAATTAGATCGGGTTTGGACCCGGATGAATAAAATAATCCCATATCCATTGTACCCCGAAGATATCGAAAAATTTGTTTTATCCTATTCCAATGTCTGCGAGTTGGGGCAGAACTATATCTTGCTAGTAAACTAACAGCAAAAGATATATCAGGTCTTGTATTAGTAGCAAGATACATTAAAGTTCCAATCACGCTGAGATATGGTACTTCCGGACCAAGAATTTCTTCATTATCTTCTCGAGGTCTAAAAATATCTTTCTTTTGATCAAGCGACCTCACAACCATCGGGGTACTTGTTGGATGCGCTTTGTCCATATAAAATCTTTTCAAAACCTTCTCGGTATAATGTGTCTGATGGACAAAGATCCCATTTTCTAAATGTGCAATTTGAAGACCTAGACAGAGTTTTGTCTTTCCAAGGTCTTTCATTTCAAATTCTTTCTTTAAACAATGCACGGCTTTGGAAACTTCTCCAGGAGTTCCAATAATATTTAAATCATCAACATAGACAGCAATGATGACATATTCATGTATGGACCTTTTAATAAAAACACATGGACATATGGAATCATTTTTGAAACCTTCTTTTACCAAGTATTCACTGAGACGATTATACCACATACGTCCAGATTGCTTCAAGCCATATAAAGATCTTTTCAATTTAATTGAGTATATATCCCAGGAATTAGTTGCTTCGGGCAACTTGAGTCCTTCAGGGACTCTCATGTATATATCATGGCTTATAGGTCCATAGAGATAGGCTGTAACAACATCCATTAGACGCATTTCTAATTTTTCATGTACTGCCAGACTAATTAGATACCGAAAAGTTGTTGCATCCACCACAGGGGAGTATGTCTCCTCATAATCAATACCAGGTCGTTGGGTGAAACCTTGTGCGACAAGCCGTGCTTTATATCTCACTATTTCATTTTTCTCATTTCTTTTTCGCACAAATACCCATTTGTAACCGACCGGTTTTACACCATCAGGTGTTGGGACTACAGGCCCAAAAACTTCTCGCTTCATGAGCGAGTCTAACTCAGCCTTAATTGCGTCTCTCCATTTTGGCCAATCATTTCTTTGCCGGCATTCATCAATTGATTTAGGCTCATGATCCTCATTTCCTTCCATAATATTTAGCGCTACATTATATGCAAAAATTTCGTCGACGGTTATTTCACATCGGTTCCATCTTGTTCCTGACATAATATAGTTGATTGAGATCTCATCATTTTGACTTATTTCAGGTACCTGTGTTACTTCTGGAACATTACAATTTATGTCAGGATCCTCTTCTAGAGGATTATTAATTTGAACCTCTGCAGGAGGTTTTATTACCTCGTTGGGGCCATCTTGTATCTTTGCTCCTTTTCTCTGTCGAGGATTTTTATCTTTGGAACCGAGTGGTCTGCCACGCTTCTGGCGTGCTTTAGATTCATTTGCAATCTTTATTTGTCCTTCGGGGACATCAATTCTAGCAGGAGCATTTGCAGCTGGTACATGAGATTTGGTCACTCTATTGATATCAGTAAAAGCGTCTGGCAATTGATTTGCTATATTTTGCAAATGAATTATCTTTTGAACTTCAAGTTCACACTGATTTGTTCGAGGATCAAGGCTTGATAATGATATAGCATTCCATTTAATTTCTTTATCCAGCTGCTTATTTTCTCCCCCTAATGTTGGATAAACATTTTCATCAAAATGACAATCAACAAATCTTGCTGTAAATAAATCTCCAGTTGTTGGTTCCAAATATTTTATAATTGATGGAGATTCATATCCAACATATATTCCCAATCTTCTTTGAGGACCCATTTTAGTTCGCTGTGGTGGAGCAATTGGCACATATACTGCACAACCAAAGGTCCGAAGATGGGAGATATTAGGTTCGTGACCATGAACCAATTGAATGGGGGAGAGCTTATGATAGCTTGTTGGCCTGATGCGCACAAGTGCTGCTGCATGCAAAATAGCATGTCCCCAAGCAGTAACGGGGAGTTTGCATCTCATCAATAATGGCCTCGCAATCAACTGAAGGCGTTTAATCAACGATTCTGCTAGACCGTTTTGGGTATGAACATGAGCTACAGGATGTTCAACCACAATTCCAATTGACATACAATAGTCATTAAACGCCTTAGAGGTGAATTCAGCAGCATTATCAAGACGTATAGTCTTAATTGCATGATCAGGGAAGTGTGCCCGCAATTTGATCAATTGTGATAATAAGCGCGCAAACGCCAAATTGCGTGAGGACAACAGGCACACATGGGACCATCTAGTTGATGCATCAATTAAAACCATAAAATATCTAAATGGTCCACACGGTGGATGTATAGGTCCACAAATATCTCCCTGAATTCTTTCTAAAAATGCTGGTGATTCAGAACCAACCTTATCATATGAAGGCCGGATAATTAATTTTCCTTGTGAACAAGCAGCACATGAAAATTCATTAGATTGAAAAATCTTCTGGTTTTTCAATGGATGACCAAATGAATTTTCAATAATTCGGCGCATCATTATTGATCCGGGATGGCCCAACCGGTCATGCCAAATTTTCAACTCATTAGTCAGCTTCAGGCTGGTGCCAGCTTCTGGCTGGGTATAATAATTTTCAATGACTCGAATATTTGTGTAGTACAATCCAAAAGATAATACAGGTAATTTTTCCACAATTTGTTTGTTACCTGTAGTGGTAATTTTTGTAATATAGAGATATTCAGCATCTCTTTCATTCATAGTCTCAATATGATATCCATTTAAACGGATATCCTTAAAACTCAACAGATTTCTTTGAGACTTTGAAGAGAACAAAGCATTTTCGATGATTATTTTTGTTCCCTTTGGTAGTAGAATTTGAGCTCTTCCGGAGCCTTCAATTATTTTTGTACTACCAGAGATTGTACTAACATATGCCTTTTCAAATTTCAAAGTAAAGAAATATTTCCGTTTATTAAATACGGAATGAGTAGTTGCACTGTCTGCTAGACAAATATCTGAGTCATTGTTCTTGGAACCATATAGTTGAATGTCCATATCTTCATAAAAGAAAATAAAAGATGCATAAGAAAGTAATATTGAACTGAAATTTATTCCAAATTAAAAGAACATTAAGAACATTAATAGAAATAAACAACAGATAAGAACATAAATATAAAATACAAGGAAATAGACAACAAGATTATTCTTGCTTCATTTTCTTGCTTGCTTCTTCTGGATCAATAAGATAATCATCGAAATATGAGTAGGAGTGGAAGGCAGCATCTTGGTCATCATCTTGAACAAAATTTGTTTCAGCAACTTTATTTTTTCCTTTCAAAGATGATTGGTAAAGTTCTACCAAGTGCTTCGCGGTACGGCATGTCCGTGACCAATGACCTGTCATGCCACATCGGTAGCAGACTGATTCGTGATTTTTCTTATCATTATATTTGGCATCATTGGCATGTTTTCCTTTAGCCTTGCCAATATTGCGGTCACGGTAATTAAAATTGTTCCTTCAACGTCCACGCCCACGTCCCCGGCCACGACCTTTTCCACGGCCACGACCAGAATTATCATGTACTGCTGCATTCGCTTCTGGGAATGGAGCAGAAGCAGTGGGACGAGACTTATGATTTTTCATCAATAGCTCGTTATTTTGTTCAGCTACCAGGAGGCAAGAAATTAAATCAGAATATTTTGTGAAACCCTTCTCACGATATTGCTGCTGCAGGAGCACATTTGATGCATGGAAAGTAGAGAATGTTTTTTTCTAACATATCAGCATCAGTAATGTTTTCTCCACATAGTTTCATCTGAGAACTTATTCGAAACATAGTTGAATTATATTCATGCACAGATTTAAAATCTTGCAGCCTCATATGCATCCACTCGTAACGAGCTTTTGGGAGTATGACCATCTTCAGGTGATCATACATTTCTTTCAAATTCTTCCAAAGATCTGCAGGATCTTTGATAGTAAGGTATTCCGTGTTTAGACTATCGTGCAAATGATGACGGAGAAAGATCATGGCTTTTGCCTTATCTTGACTAGATACATCTTTTGCATTTTTTTGACTAGTCCCTTCTTTATCTTGAATAGATACGGCTTTTTCCTTATCTTGAGGAGATTTTATGGTATCTCCCAGGCTCTGAGCATCTAAATGCATTTCTGCATCTAGTCTCCATGATAGATCATTTTTTTGGGGAATATCTAGGGCCTCAAATTCAAGCTTTGCAAGGTCTGCCATTATAATAGTAAAGAAATAATAATAAAATATAAAACAAATATAAAGAGAAATAATAATAGAAATTATATAGTATATACGCTTACTCGATAAATCTTTCAGCAATATTAGTAGGATAATAATATAGAACAAAATATATATATGCTTACTCGATAAATCTTTCAGTTATATAAATACTATATATATATATATATATAATAGAAAATAATTAAAGTAGTAATAAGAAAAGATTTAGAAATGATTACCTTGATAAGGTAGAGACTAATGCTGATAACGTGTTATAAAATTGGGAGAGATTTTCACTATTTGATGGAATAATACAAACTTGATCAAGGTAATAATACAACTTTGTGGGAAATAATAAAACTTTAATAATAATGGAAATGGAGGATAATTATATTAATGATGGAGAGAGGAAAAGAGATGTGTATGGAAATTTGGAAAGAGTGAGTTTATGATGATCAAATGTGTAAGTGTGTATGGAAATGAAAAGGGTATTTATAGGTGAAAATGGAAGGATAAAAACAAATGAGAATAATTAATTTAATAAGATAAAATCAAAAAGATATTAGGTAAAGGAAGATAGTATTAAGATTAGGACAAAAGGAATTATGGTGAGTAAATGGCCAAAGAGATGAATCCAATTGGATGTTAGGTTGAGGGATAAAATATTTATCGGAGGTAAATTCGGGTACGGTAAAAACGAGTTTTACTGTATGGTAACAATGACATTCACCATAATTTATTTACAACATATACGAACTAGTGTACATCTTTCAAAATGTACAAAAAATTGAACTTATCAGCGTAAGGACCCTTTTGTATGCTACTTACAAGCAGCGTTACCAATAATCCATGCAAGAACAGGAGCCATTTTTAAAGTGATGGAATCTAACTCGATCTCTAACAATGATCTCAACCTCGAAGACTTCAGAAATTAATTTAGTGACCCTGTGGCAGTCATCACAAACCCGAAGGTTTTTGAAAATGCGTATTGGCATTCCTGGTTTCAAGTTCAAGATCCCCAAAGCAATAGCAAGCCTTTCACTGTGCAGCCTAAGAGATTGATGCTTACCATCATGCAGCTCATCAACCAAAGGTGCTTGTGAACACTCTGACATATATCCTACTGACTTTAGTCTTTCTTCAATCACATCCAAAAACTGGTAAATTTCTTTCCTTTGAGGATGAGAGGTGTCGCCAGCAAAAAGCTCATGAGTGACACCATCTATTTCTATCAAGCTACAACCAGGCTCTTTGGTTACTCCACTTTCAGTCATCAGTTTCCTGACTATACCCACTTCATTCCACTGCCTAGCCGACGCATAGACTCTAGATAGGAGCACATAAACACCACTAGAATCACCCCCTTCTGAGTCAAGGATCTGCCTAGCCATTTCTTCACTTAGCTCAACACCTCCATCCTTCTTACTACAAGCATCTAGAAGACTCCTCCAAATAACTGCGTCCGGTTTCATGGGCATGGACATCACCAAATCCAGAGCTTCATCAACCTCACCTGCACGAGCCAGAAGATCAACCAGGCATCCATAGTGCTCCAGTCGGGGTTTAATCCCATATTCATTAACCATAATGTCAAAATACTTGCGACCCTCATTAACCTTCCGAGCATGGTTACAAGCGCTCAAGACACCGACGAAAGTGATCGAATTGGGCAGAACCTTCCATATCCTAACCATACGGTCAAAATATCCCAGTGCCAAATCACCCTTTCCATGCATGGCAAATCCTAGAATCATATAATTCCAGGACGTTATATCACGATAATGCATCCCCTCAAAGACCTGCAAAGCCATGCTTAGAGACCCACATTTGAAATACATATCCAGCAACGAATTATTTAGTAAAACATCTTCAGCTACATCAGCATCAAAAATTTTCAACAGATAAGCATGAGCCCACATCCCCAAGGACAGGGCACACAAGCCAGCACACGCGCTCAAAACACTCTGCATTGTGTACCCATCCGGCTGAAACAAATCCTGCAACTGAACAAAAAGTTTAAGCGCAGTTTCAAACTCAGCAAACCGAACAAACCCATCAATCATGGCATTCCAAGAAACCAAACTTCTCTCCGGCATTTTGTCGAACACTTTCTTCGACAAGTCCAAACACCCGCAGGAGGCATAGAAATGAATCAAACTGTTGTTTATATAAACATTGGATTGGAACCCAAGTTTAATCAGGTGGGCATGCGCTTGTTTCCCTTCAGACAAAGCGAACAGATACGCGCAGGCCTTCAACACAAAGGGGAAGGTGTGCTTATCAACCAAGACCGTTTCCTGCTCCAACATTCGCTTATACAGCAAAAAGGCTTCTTCTTTACGGTCGGGGCTGCGGGCGCAGGCTCGAATGAGAGTGTTCCACATGAAGGAATTGGGGTAGTCAATTTGGTCAAACACCCGGTAGGCGTAGTCAAGATTGCGGGCGGAAGAGAAGTGGAGGATTCTGCTGTGGAGGAAGGAGAGAGTGTTTGGGTGGAGGGGCAACGTGGAGCGTAGGGCCTGAGCGTGTATTTGCTTGAGCTGCGACATGTCCGTGCATTGGTCCATGTAGGAAAGCAGATTGTTACTATGATTATGGTGGTGGTGGTCCAATGGGTTGCTGCTGTTGCTGTTGGTGGTGTTGGGCTTACTGGGAAATTGAGGAGGTGGGGGGTTCGAAGTGATTGCCAGGACCCTTCTCATTGGCTGCTTTGTTCTGGAATCTGAAGGCGATGATTTTTTTGAGCA
>JAKUCV010005819.1:0-32981 GCA_028386065.3 Turnera subulata | reverse complement strand
AAAAAATTTATATTGATATTTTCTATTTGGAAAGTAAAAATAGGAAAAGAAAATATTGAATGGTTAGGATGTTGCCACATGTCGCTTATCTCTAGATTCCGTTAGATCAATTTACTAAAACCTAAATTCCTTATCAGAGGTGGTTATTTGAATTAAATTGGGATTACAGGTGGTTAATTGATGAAGAAAAAGTTCAGGTGGTGAGTCAAAAATGGACTAGAATTCAGGGGTCAAAATGTATCTAACCCGATTAAGACATGTGTCGCGCATCCGTCGCTTCCGTTAGTGCAATTGACGGAATCCGTTTGGAGGTGGGTAATTGAATTAAATTGAGAATACAGGTGGTCGATTGATAAAAAAAAAGTTCAGGCACTAAGTCAAAAATAAACTTGAATTCAGGGGGTTAAAATATAATTAACCCTATCTTGGAAGAGATTTACAGAGCTAGATAGTTTAAGAATACATTATTAGGCTGGCAGAAAATTAAAGCTCAGAATTGCACCTGATAGTATGATGTATTTAAAACCTGATTCAGAAACACTAAGCAATTAATTATGAAGCAGTAACTCTTGTAATGAACTAAAACAACTAAAGTTTAAAATATGTACTATTAATTTGAAGGGTGTTATAAAACACATGTATGAATACTATTGTACCAACCTAAATAGTACCAACATACACCTTACCTTATTTATATTGTACCAAGGATGAATAAAAATCTGTGTAGAAAATAGCTCTTCATGTTCCTGCATTTTCATCCTCATTTCCCTTCTTCATCTTTATCTTCTTCTTCCTCCTCTTCACATTAATTCTCCACAGCTATAAACACTCCATTTACAACACATTATCAGCACAATAACGTCTCTAAAACCTGAGAGAAGGAAAACTGAGAAAAAAAAAACAAACAAAAGGAAAAACACATGAGAAGATGAACAGTAGTGTCACCCCACAGCACTGTTCATGCATAAGGATTCCGGGCCGCGCCTCACGTCACCGCCTCCACCAGCGCCTCGCCCGTACCGTCGCTGACTGAACGGTGCCGCCATCGTCCATTTCCGCTGCCGGACGCGCCGTCTAGAGGCAACGATTCGACGATGGAACCCAACGACCCGACATGAATGTCCGTCGGGTCTGCCTCCTTCCGCAGCCGCCAACAGCCGCATCAACCATCGCCGCCACCGCGACGCCGAAGCGATCTGCAGCCGTCGCAACCACAGGTCGTTGCCAACCCGCTGCAGCCTACCGCCGGCCGCACGATGGAAACAAAAAACGACCCGGATGCCGCCCATTGCAGCCGAGTCAGGTCAAGCCTCCACACACCGGAGAGTCGCGTCGCACGCCTCCTCGCACCGCCACCGCTCCATGCAAAGCCTCATCCCTCCGTCGTCCCACCACCGCCTGCAATACCCATGGTGTGCACGGGTTGAAGATGACCCGGACAAGGTCATGGCACGGGTCGGGTTGACCCGCGAGGTAAGGGCTGGGCTTGGCATTTGGGTTTGGGCTTTGTTATGTGCTGGGCTTGGCATTTGGGCTTGGGTTGTGGAATTGAGCTTGTCACCTTGGTCTGGGCCCTTGTTGTGTGGGTTAGGACCTGGGCTGCATAGTTCGGCCTAGTCCATTATTAATATTAAAAAAACAGTAAATATATATTTCAGATTAAAAAAAAGGTAAATATATTGTTCCTAAAAAAAAAGGTAAATAATAATAGTAAATAAAATCTGGAAATATACAATATTGGTCGGCTAAGCCGCCTTATCTCTTTGTTGGCCGACAAAGTCGCCTTGTTTCATTTATTGGCCGGCTAAGCCGCCTTATCTCTTTGTTGGCCGGCAAGGCCGCCTTATTTCATTTGTCAAGGCCACCTTATTTCATTTGTTGGCCGGCTAAGCCGCCTTTATCGAGTAAGCATATATATATATATACATATATTATAACTCTACTACTGTTGCTGAAAGATATATCGAGTAAGCATACATTATATACCCTCTATTATTATGCTTTTATTTCATTTATGTTTTATTTAAATTACAATTGGGCTATTAAAAGGCCCATTGCATTTAATTTTCGGTTATTTAATTTTTAATTGGGGGCCCATATTTATTTATTTTATTTAAGTCTTTTATTTATTTAATTTTTGCAATTATGTGGATCATGTTACAAATATTGGAGGCCCTTAAAATTTTCAGAAGAAATTTGTTATGGGCATTGAATACATTTAAATGCATATCGTCTGGAAGATACAATAAAAGCGAATGTAAAGCAGAGACTGGAAGTTTTACTGCTAAAAAGATCCCGCAGATCTTTGAGGAAAAAAATTAAAAAAAAAAAGATATAACCACCAGAAGGTGGATATTGTATGACCATCCGAAGATGGATACTGTTATTATCTTGCTTACCCTGAAGGTGCAAGCCAGTATATATTGAATAATTTTATTTTATATTTCAGTTTTATTATTATGTGCTATTTTATTTTATTTTATTTACTTTGCAGCATTTTATCATCGTTTCTAGAATAATGGCTCGGGCATTTGTCCTGAAGACAATGCAAGTTGACATCCAATGGGGAGAATTATATGTGTGGATGTCAACTATTTCACATAACATGTGATAATACAATCTCAAAATGAGAAAAAGATTAACGCGCTCCAGAAGAGCATAAATTTGATTATGTTCCCGAAGAACGCAATCTTTGCTATGATCTAGAAGATCATATATTTATGCTCTGGAAGAGCTAATACTCTTGAAGAGTATAGAAACCTCCATTTACAGTAATAAAAGGAAGTTATTATGGATCCTGTCAAATTGACTCTTCTCTATTTCCTGAAGCGAATAAGACAGTGTAATTAATTGTGCATGTGACTGTGAATGAGGTTATAATGGCAAAGCTAAAGGAAAACATGCATATTATTACAAAATGGATCCATTACTTGAGAACATCCACATAGAGAAATTGTTCTCATACAAAAGTTGAAATAATTATTTATCTGTTGGGTACAACATTGACTCTAAAACTCTGAGCCTCGTTGTTGATGTTGACTCTAACACTATCGTTCCAGGAGAACCACATACCACCCATATTGTTTTCTCCAGGTATCTCAAACCGATTCGTTGCAGGAAAACGAAGTGGGATTACACCATGATTTTCTCCTGCTTGCCACAAAGTCTCAATAATCAGTACCATGTTGGGCTTGTACTGATTCTTCAGATCCCTTAAGGTAAGCACAAAGTCTTGAGACCTTCTTGCTACCCCCCTGCAATTCTATAGTAGAAGTCGTACCTTAGGCCATGTAGGTGGTAACCCAGTCACTCTTGGGACGCTCCGAGCCATCATGGAAACCTGATAATAACTGCTTTGATTTAAAATTTGACAAGTAGGCTCTAGCTGGAATTCTTACAATCTATCAGATATAAAAAACATAATAGAGTTAGCCGAGCCATAAAAGGAAGCCCTTAGATTGCTTTGGTCCTCTAGGAAGAAAGTTTCTTCCATAGGAGTCACAAAGAATCTAGACGAGTAAAGCTCATCTACAAACACCAAACGAGGAATTCTCGCCAGCTTATTCGGTAATTCTTCTTGCTGCTCATTCACCATGCTATAAGCTAACCTATTCCTCCTTCCTAGAGAGGCACCCTCGACAAAGAAAACAGTAGCTGGAGAAGGCATTTTTCTTGTCTTGTTAATTTTTTTGAGTTTTATGTATCTTCCTGTCTCAACCGCCTCCCTTCTTATAGCCTAAGCTTAGACAGCTAGGTGTCAGTTTTTCAAATGTGGACCCTTTTTTCTGTCTCCGAAAAGATCCAGAAGATTTTTCGGTAATTAAAACTTTGCATTATTTGTCAGTAAACTCCAAAGCTTTTCAATCTTCAAGGTTTTGCTTTTGGAAAAGTTTGCCACTACTTTAATTATTGTCCAATAATTCTGATCTTTTCCGACATGAGTGGCAGATATAAGCTTAAAATTGGCACATACATTGCAGCCTGAAGCTAGCAATTTAAGTTATTAAACTTACCATATCCAGCCAGAAGCTGGAATGCACTAGCCTGAAGCTAGCAATTTTTAAGTATTTAAATACACAGTTTGCACAGCCCAAAGCTGAGACTAACTAGAAGTTGGCTGATAAATATGTAATTTATAGGTAGTATGCCCCAGCTAGAAGCTGGTAAATAATTTTCCTAAGTTATCATTTCCAGCCTGAAGCTGGCACATAAATAGCTGCCTAAAGCTGGCACCAACTTGAAGTTGGTACATGGACTTATTGTTTGGCATGACCGGTTGGGCCATCCTGGATCAAAAATGATGCACGAAATTTATTTGGTCATTCATTGAAAAACCAGAAGTTTTACAATCAATGAATTTCCACGTGTTTGTGTGCTGCGAAATTAATTATATGACCTTCCTAAGATGAGATTGGCCTGGAATCACCAGCAAGTTTGGAAATAATTCAGGGACATGTACGCAGACTAATAACTCCACCGTGTTGACCATCTAGGTAATTTTTATGATGCATCGACTAGATGGTCTATTGTGTGAAGCAAGTTGGCATTATGCGCACTCATTTTAATGATTAAGCCACTTGCGGGTACATATCCCTACTTATGTTATTAAACTATATGTCTAGATAATGCTGGTATATTTCTTCAGTGGATAATGTATATCATTGGAAATAAACCCAAATAGATCTAGGGGAATATTGACAATTGATTGCAGGACCATTGTTAATGAAATATTACTGTATGAGAAAATAGTATTTTACTTGCAGCAATACTTGTGTGCATCAAGCCAACAAGTTATCATAAGGTCTCCCCATTTAATTGGTTCATGGTCACGAACCTAGTAACTCCCATCTTCGGACCATTGGTTGTACAGTATATAATGCTCTACCACAACATAATAAAATTGGTCCTTAAAGAAGACTGGGAATATATGTTGTGTATTTTGGGTATGTTGGTTATTAATTAAATGAATGTGTTTACCCAACATCAGGGGGAGAAAATAAGCAGCTGGATCAAGATATAATTGAAATGTTATTCAATGCTTTGTTTTGATCCTCAAACGAATTCGTATCAACCTGAAGTTCAAAAGATGATTCATTTGCAACATTCGATAAGTCAATTGCCAGACATATTTATTTGAAAAGTGTGACCATACCAGCTGCAAATGCCCCTGCTTGATTTGATGTTCTTGGAGAATAATTAAAATATGCAAATAAATCCAAAATACGCCAAAAACGTAGAATATGCTCGGTTCCAAGGAAAAATTCTCGATAAAGAAAAAAGAGCAAAGAGATAAGATGGCCTGGGTGAGAGAATAAGGCCTCCAGTAGAGGTTCAAATTAAAAGTCCTCTAGAAGAGGTTGGTTTTCTAACACAATTGATAAAGTTCCAGAAGTAACTCAGGTAACTGAAATAAGTGAAAATAATGAGATTTCAATTACAGTGTCAGGAATATGATGGAACCGACGTGAAATAACCGTCGACGGAATATTTATTTTCATATATAGCGCTAAATATTATGAAAGAAAATGAGAATCATGAACCTACATCTATTGGTGAATGTAGGCGCAGTATGATTGACCAAATTGAGAAATGTAATTAAGGCTGTGTTAGAGTCGCTTGTGAAGCGAGATACTTTCCGGACCTGTAGTCCGTACACCAGATGGTGTGGAACCAGTCGATTGAAAATGGGTATTTGTGCGTAAAGAGAATTATAATAGAGAGATACAAAGCACGACTTATCGCACAAGGTTTTACCCAAACGACTTGGTATTAATTGTGAGGAGATAGATATACTCCCCTATGGTGGATGCAATTATTTTTAGTAAGTCTGGCATAATGTGAAAAGAATTAGAGATGCATCAAATGGATGCTGTTACAGCCTACATCTATGGATCTATAAGTCATGACATATGCATGAGAATCCCTGAAGGATTCAAGTTGCTTGAAGCAACTAATTCCCAGGAATATACAAAATTAAGCCGAATTGATCTTTACATGATTTAAATCATTCTGAGTATGCATGAATTTATTATTACTTATGTTGATAATTCATATCTATATGTGTTTTACTCAATTAGTTCATGTGTGAATTAATTATTATCATTATTGATGATTAATAATTAAGATACTATTATTGATCTAAATATTTTTGGAACTCCTGAAGAAGCTTCCAAAATACTGTGCTATGTTTGGTCCTGAAGTACCCTATCAAAGTAAATTTATGTTGCTTGTAACATGAAGCCTGAAGCTATTGTCATAAGTCTATTGGCAAGATATGACTGTGTTCTTACCTTCGGGATATAATAGATGTGGTCTTATATTAACCCTGTAAACCCGAAGAGTATATAGTTGGTTTTGCAGATACAGGTCTCTTATTTGATCCACATAAAGCACAAACAGACATCTGCTACAACTTTACATATGATATTGCTATATCATCGGGACTACAAAAGCAAGATGGCAAGAAAGATACTCCAACAATAAATTATGAAGATAATGCTGCCAACATTGCCCAATTGAAGGACGGATATGTCAAAAAATAATCAGATAAAAACACATGTCACCAGAAGCTGACATAGATGATTGGCATGCAACGACATCAAGAAATTAAAAGAGGCCAAAATGAGGGGGAGTAGAATACGCACTACACTCTTTTTCCCTTCACCAAGTTTTTATCCCACTGGGTTTTTCTTGGTAAAGTTTTTAATGAGACAGTTATCCCACAAAGGCGTATTCTATCCAAAGTACAACAGTATTCAAGGGGGAGTGTTATAAAACACATGTATGAATACTATTGTACCAACCTAAATAGTACCAACATACACCTTATTTATATTGTACCAAGGATGAATAAAAATCTGTGTGGAAAATAGCTCTTCCTGTTCCTACATTTTCATCCCCATTTCCCTTCTTCATCTTTATCTTCTTCATCCTCCTCTTCACATTAATTCTCCACAGCTATAAACACTCCATTTACAACAAAGGGTAAAATTATCACTTTTTTTTTATTGTAAATTTCCGTCGGATAGTGTGATTCCCACCCTCGTCTCCAAATTAGCCTAAGGGTTCAAAATTCTCTTCGTACCCATCCGTACAACAATTCCTCCATCCTCATCCCATGGCGGAAAATCTCCGCAGATCCGGCACCAATGGAGACTTCTGCCACCCCTAGTCAGTTCCGATGCCTTGGCTTCATGGCCTCAATTGCAACGTGATTGTTTGGCATTTTGGGGTTTTGTTTACACGTCTCTGTGTTTCACTAGCAAGTAGCAGTGTAACTTTGGGCTCTTGTCCATCTTTATCAACCCAAAAAAAAAAAAAAAAACAAAAGAAAGGGTGCTTGTAACCCTCCAGTCTCTAGATATCACGCTGTGATTGGCCGTTTTGAATTTCGGATGAATAAGGATGTGGGCTGGACGCTTTCAGGGCCTTGTGGTTTTTTGGGCTTTCCGAATTTAGGCTCCAGGGATTATCCCATACTTGATGGATACAAATATTATTATTTTCTATCAATACCCCTGAATTTCAACAGTCACTCCTTTAAATCTTTACAAACCACTAAAATTACATAAGAAAAGAGAAGTCCCAAAAACATGCATTTGTTCCATCTAGAAATGTAGACGTTTTTCTTTTCTGGAACATAAATGTGGAAGTATTGGAACCTGAATAAAGTTACAACTTACAAATGACTCCTAATTGGAAACAATTAATCGCAAGAAACTTCGTTATTGCTGTTGATTCCGTGTTTAATTATCACTCTTTTGTAGTAGATATATAAGCTACTTGTAGAAAACCTTTGACCCTGGGCATGAGCTGTTATGCTCAAA
The DNA here is from genome assembly GCA_028386065.3 of Turnera subulata. NCBI lineage: Eukaryota > Viridiplantae > Streptophyta > Magnoliopsida > Malpighiales > Passifloraceae > Turnera > Turnera subulata. Next base: position 25,155 of record JAKUCV010005819.1, on the reverse strand, counting down.
TTCGACTCGATACACCTTCCAAACCGACATTGGGTTGCCACAAATTAGGTAAAGAATCGGTTAGTCAAATATTCCATAGAATGGAAAATAGGAAAATCGGTGGTCAATCTATTGCATGTTACTTAAAAACAATAATATAATCCAAAGAACAGTTATATAATCCAAAGATCATGTGCAGTTTTCTTTCCAAACTGCTAAACAAAAGCAAAGCAAAACATTAGTGATATCCTAGCATTATTTACACCGCCCATAGGCCATAACCATTGCACGGTTGGCTTATGATTAAGCCAATGTAAGAACAAAGATAGAGAATTAATTAAGGGACAGTACCCTTTTGTCACGCAGAAGATATCAACAATTAATGTTAACTTACTCGTTTAGACCGCCCTTTTGCTATAATTACGAGGAGCTTTGCTTGGCATGGTACGAGAATGCGAGTAATGAGTGCTAATTAATTAAGGTTTCCGGAATTAAACTCTAAGTGACGTGTCGTGTCATCATTCATTGTTGAGTTAACTAAAAGGAAAAATGGTTGTTTTGCTTTTGGTGGGCGGAGCCGCGGAGGAGGTGATTGGGAGAATAAAATAAGTAAAAATTCGGGGGAAGCGATGTCGTTTTGGTGGGTTGATACTTGATAGGATTGCGTGAAGCCAATGATTCGGTCGGGGGCACACCGCGACGCCCGACCAGATTCTCCCCCTCGTCTATTGGGCCAAGTGTCTATAATTGAAGATACCACTCTGAGTCAGCAGTCCACCTATTACTCCATTGCACGTTCGATTTTTCCAACTCTTCTGTTCACTTTCTTTCTTCTTACTTTGTTGTACTTGTACTTAAAATAATGAAGAGGCTCACTCTTTGATAAGACAACAGGCCTGTCACTGCCAGTCTACCAAAGTTTTTATTTGTTTATTTATGTAATATCATCGATGTATTGTCCTATTGGAGAGATATTTCGAAGCTTGTATGATTGTATGAAGGAGGAAACCCCGGCAACCAAGTTGATGAAATTGTGTCGTGTTTATTATGTTTTTTTGAGGATGGTATTAATGTTATACGTTGATCATTTTTTTTGTGAAAATATTATATGTTGGTAAATTAGTGTTAACCTCTCTTGCTTTTGTTGAATTTAACTGATATTTATGTCCAACATGCAGTGGAGGTGAGTTTTCACTTAGACCAAGGGAAGATATTTCCCCTGATTCTGGGGAGTTTCCTTTCACCTAAATTTTTATTTCCAGAAATAAATCATGGAAACATTATCGTGTACCGGGTGTATATTTATGGCAAACAAACTTTGGGGAAGAAGTTGTTATTTATCAAAGGATATAATTTATAGCTATAAGTATTTATTAAAATACAATATATTTTTTTTTCTGTTTAATCCGTGGTGGCTATATATACGTAATTTGTAACAATCTAACTTAGAAGAAAAAATTAGATGAAATTGATTTGTGTTCAGTGTTCACCGTATAAAATCAAAATATTAGTTTCAAATTCAAAAATAAAAAAAAAAAGATGATATCTGATAGGTTTCTCACAGTCAAAACAAAAATTAATATAAAATACATATATTTGTCCACTTGAAATAAACATGAGCTTATGTATGAACCTAAATTTCCTAACATTAATCTCCACAAAATCAAAATCAATGTACATCGATGAAGATTTTGATTCTATTTTGGCATACAGCTGTGGACATTGACATTGGTGAATAATACATATTATATATATAGAGGAGAAAGAATAGGAAAAAGAGAAGAGAAAAAGGAAGGAGGAGTTACAGCAGTGAAATCAGTGGGAGCTAGAACACAAAAACCTTGTCCCCCCTAAATAAGCAGAAGGCAATAACCATAGTAACAACGTTGACTCATCTGTCCTTTCCCCCACATTTCATCTTCCTAGGCTGACTGTCACAGATCCTTACCAAAAAAGGCTGTTACACCAACATTATCTCTTCCCCTACTATTCATTCTCTCTATAAAAAAAATATCCTTCCGTTTTTGGTACAAATAATACCACTTAGTACTTACTACTGCGCGCATTCATAAATCTCTCCCATTTACAACCCCTTACGCGTTTTACATCAAACCCAAGCATCCAAAAGCCTGAGCTTGCGTTTCACTCACTTTAACAATAATCATTGTCTATCAGTTATCGGTAAGGCGAAATCTCGAGAGAGATGGGTGTGGATTACTATAACGTACTGAAGTTGAACAGAAACGCGACGGAGGAGGACATGAAGAAGTCGTTCAAGAAGCTGGCGATGAGGTGGCACCCGGACAAGAACCCCACCAACAAGGCCCAGGCCGAGGCCATGTTCAAGCAGATCAACCAGGCCTACGACGTCCTCTCCGATCCCCGCCGCCGCATGATCTACGATGTCTACGGCGAGGATGGCCTCCTCAACTACGATTTCCCCTCCTCCGACGATGATCCCCTCCATGATCAGCGGAGGAGCAGCACCCCCACTCCCAAGCGCAACCACAAGCCCAAGCCCAAGCCCAAACTCAAGCCTGACCCGGTCGAGAACCGCCTCGCCTGTACCCTGGAGGAGCTGTATAATGGAACCAAGAGGAAGTTGAAGATTTCCCGCCTTGTGTTCGATGATTTCGGGTTAGTCTTCTTCTCCTCCGGTTGAGAATTTTCTCTCTTACTTTTTCATTCCTATCAAAAAAAGATTAGTTCTTTTGACTTGGGTAATTGACTTTTAGTCGTTTGTTATAGTTCTGCTTTTTTCATGGGAAAAAGGTTTGGCCTTTGATGGTCTGGGCTGAAAATGTTGATTTTCGGTGATGGTAGAAAAAAATGGTCAAAGCAATTAGCTTTATTCAATCTGGAAGGTTTTTTTGTTTTGCTGCGTCAATAACAATAACAAGAATATGCAATTCTATTCGAAAATTTCTTTTATATATGGATATGATCTTTAATTAGATTGTTGGTTGGGTCGTTAAATAGCCTAATTTAGTTACAGTGATTGTACAATACATAATCATTTTGGATGAAGACCAACTGATTTTGGGTAAGATTTATGACGTCGACCCAGGTCACTCTGTAGTAAGAATTTTTTAAAACTGGAATCTTTAAGTAAGCTAATCGGGGTAGACGTGAAAGGCTGGAATCACCATTTTTATTACATATGTTTCCTGTTCCTAGAAGAGATTGTCTGCGTGGTTTGGAAACATGCAGTTTGCCATCTAAAAGCTGCTTTTGATTCATTAACATACCCTACTACACTACTAGTAGTTTGGTCCTCATTTTTTTCGGTAATGATTTATCAGTTACGTTGGATTGATCTTCCAGTTTTCTTTATGCAGGAGGCGAAACTCTGTTGATGAAATTTTGAAAATAGACATCCAACGTGGTTGGAAGAATGGCACCAAAGTCACCTTTCCTGACAAAGGCAACGAAGAGCCTGGTTTCGCCGCCCCTGATCTTGTCTTCGTGGTGGACGAGAAGCCTCATCCTGTTTTCAAGAGAGATGGGAACGATCTTTTAGTTAATCGGAAGATCTCCCTAGTAGAGGCTCTCACTGGGACGACAGTTGAAATAACAGCCCTGGATGGAAGAGTTATCACCATCCCAGTTAAAGATATCTTAAGGCCAGGATGTGAAGTTGTCATCCCAGGCGAAGGAATGCCCATCTCTCGAGAACCCGGCGTGAAAGGAAAGCTAAGGATCAAATTTGATGTCGAATTTCCGTCTAGACTCTCAGTGGAACAGAAAGCTAATCTCAAAAGGGTGCTGACTGGAGCTGATTTTTTAGTTTAGGGTTCAATCTTGGGGCGTCAATCATCTATTAACATTGGTTGCCAATTTGATTTATGTAAATATCTCAAGTTTTCCACTCCTCTGGAAGGAACTTGTGCATAGTAGGTTTAAAGCTTTAACAATGGTTACTAGCACAATGTGGTGTGCAAAAAAACTCACAGATATTTGTCCTGGTGGCCACAAGATAATTTGGGCCTTCTTCTAATTTATATTTTGATACTCATAAGTCATAATCTAATCTAAGTCTTTTGTCTTTTTCTTAACTTGTTTGGCAAAACGTTTCCTCATGTATTTCTGAGGTGATGATGACATTTACTGCAGTCACAAGCCTGCAAATTTTAAGTTTATAATGCTTATGGGCTTTCAGAATGTGCTACTTGTCTTACATGTGCCTTTCCTATTCAGAATTGCTTCAAGTTGTTGTAGTCCAAGGAATATTTGCTTGGGCCGACATTTTCCCATGTTAAAGGCAAAATACAATTCTGATGCAAGTTATTTTTGTTTACAGCAATTGACGCTAGCAAAAGCATCATTTTGCAAAATTTGATTCCACTAAAAGAAAAGCAGAAAAAAAAAAAAAATACTCTGGAAGAACAATCAAGAGGAAACAAAAAGGAAAGGTGATTTTGTCGTCTGCTCTGCTAGTCTTATTCTTCTTCTGCAGAAAATTCTCTCCTCACTGGTAATTAGTAAATATGAAAGGACCTTCCTTTCAGGGTCAAGGGGTCATACTCATACTGGCTTGGCTTGATCAGGGATATCAGCAACTCATCATGCCCTATGTTTCTCAATCTTGTACTGCAATTCATTCTTTTTAACCCCTGCTACCCTGTCAACTTCTTTCCCCTTCTTCACAAGGATAAAGGCCGGCATTATGGAGACGTCGAATTGCTTCGCCACAAACTGTTCAAAAATAACAAGATGTCACATCACTTCACATCAGTTGAGGGAGAGGGAAGAGACAAAAGATGATGTCAAGAAGAAGGCCACCAAATTGAAAAGAATTATTACCCACAATTCGTCCACATCGATCCTGATAAACTGGACGTCGCTGTACTTGGCTGCAAAATCTTTCATGGGCTGTTCCATGTATCGACAGGGTCCGCACCATCTAGCCGTAAATTCAACCACCAGCTTCAACACCACCCACCAGACACAACCGTGAGAACTACTACTATATATAGACTAATACTATAATATTACAAGAATTGAGCATCAGACAGAATATATAGGGTAAGTAATAATAAGGGACCATAGATATATAATCTAACTTGATTGGACTAAAGAGTTAATGATGAGGCAAGTGAAGGGACTCGTTGTACCAGTTTATCGTTTTGCCTGGTGGCATCTAAGTAGGTTTTCCATTGATCAGGAGAACGGACATCCACAATCCCACCCGATGGTCTGGTGCGTGAAAATTCATTGGGGCCACGTTCAGAATGGACATTCACCGTCCAAGATGGCTTTGCGTATGAAAACCCATTGGGGTTATCAAACTCGTAGGAGTTTGGTCGCATTGGCCTCCTTCTCTGAAGAGCTTGCACGAAGTCCATAGCTTCTTTGCACCAAAAAGCTTATTGATAGAAGAAAGAATTTGGCTTGTATATGGAGTTTGGCAAAGAGCGCTTTGCTTTTTATAAGGTTGAAGATAGTGGAAAATTTGTGAACTGCCTTAGCTTTGGGGAGAATTGGATTCCTTCCTGTTAGAAGTGACCTCACTGACAATTACATGGACCATCCAAATTAAAATGAGTAACGATTGTAGGCGCCAGTCAATCTCATTGATTAAACATGTATTAGTAATGTGATTATTATATTAAAAAAAAATAAACATATAGTAGAAAAAGTAGACTTCCCTTATTTCTTCTGTTCACTAAGCTACTTTTTTGACTTATAAGGAATCGATTGTGAATGCTATCTAGCCCAGCTTCAGGCATTAACTAGTTTAAGCATTAACCATATATTCTTATTCTTGCTCTATACAAAATGGAAGCCAACTAAAGCTTCGACATCAAGAAAATGACCCAGGGAGAATGGAAGGCGAATCAATTTGAGAGAGAAAGCCAACTAAAGCTTTTCATAGAGTTTGATGTCGATAATATTGATGGGCTGTGATGTGTACAGAACGGGCGCATCCCAATGAGTTTATCTGATTCTGATGATAAATCCATACCATTATTATTGCCTCATTCTCAACGAGCTCTTAACAAACATTTTAGTAACTTAAGTTCCGGTTATTACTTATTAGTGCTCTATATATATACAGCAGAGAGATTCATATCTCCAAAAATCAAATCCCGTTTACCATTAACCATAAATTTATTAATTTACCATTTTAATAACTTCTAACCGTAATACAAAAGTTTGGTAAATGTATAAAAGGATAATAAGAAATCAATTAATTGCACAAACCATCCATCAGCAGCTGGTATTCCATATAATAATAATATAATGTAATTTTAGACTTAAAGATAGTACATTCTACTCCAATATAACACAATACTAATTCACAATAACATCAAGTTAAATTAAGATTCTTCTATGAAAATGTTGATTGGAATAAATCATCTAATGAGTGAGTACCTTCACAAAAGTTACCTAACTTCATGTTTTTCTTGTTTTGCACGTTGAGAGAATTTTTTTGACAAGTTAATAATATTTTCTTTATTTGATGATAATAAATCTACTAGTGGGAAATTTTGGGCCCTATCGGTCTCAAACTAAAACTTGTCAGTTATTATCGCCTACCAATTTCAGTATCAAACATTCTTCATCAAGAAGAAAATCAAAACTCTTGCTAATTTATTTTCATTTTTGGATTTCAACCCATTCTATAAAGCCGACTAACGTTTCATTTTTAATACACATATACAAGATATGAATTGAATCCATAACCTAAAATGACATTGAACCCGTTATCACTCAAGATGCAACAATGGTGTTTCTTTTCTGATAAAGTAGCAATGGTATTAATAGCATTGCTATTACTAGATACTAGTTAAACAAATCATATTTAAGTCTCCCTAACGCGAAACTTTTGTATTCGTAAAGCTTTCTCTCTCTTTTCAACCATTCACAAAAGCTCATTAATGGAGAAAGGGAATCCATTCTTTGTGTAAAGTCGGCCATTTCAGTTCAGACAAAAACGAGCATCCAATCACACAATTAGATCGACATTGGCACAATCTCGAAGCCACAAAGAGTCCTTAATGGGCAAATTAAGCTGTGGCTCCTATGTAAAGCATCTTAGTTCAACAATGGTCCCATGACGTGGGGTTGGTTCAAGTGGTAAGAGATTTGGTTCCGCTTAAGCAAGGTCTAATTCGAGTCTTTATATATTTAGAAAATCCTTATTGGGAAACTCACTCACCATACCCAGGTACACGACCCAAGTCGAATCCGAATTAATCAAGACAAAGCTCTGGATACCGGATAGAAAAAAAAAAATAGTCCTATGCATGAAAACTGGACCTCACAATCCTTACATTACATCACCAAATCGCATTATAATTCTTCCCTGTAACATCAGAAGATTTATACTCTCTCTTTTTACTCGTTTGACATAAGCTGAAGATGGGATCTGCTCTTTTGTCTATGCACAAATCCATATTTCTTAGTACAGGAAGCAACACCAACATCAAGATTCAAGGACAACTTGAGATTAAAGTGAATTATTAGAAATTATGCCTAAGATATAATCGCTTATAATAATCTAGACAGTTTAGTGGTAGTGGCACTTCTAAAAGTCACAAAACCTCAGATGTGAAATTGGTTTTAAGTTCAAATCTTATCTTGACCCTTTTTGATATTTAACCTATTAAGAATTAAGAAGAAGATAACCAAATGGTTGTTGTTAGCATAAGTAATAAAGAATTTAATGTCACCTATGATTTTATTCACCGGTATTATGCACATCCTATATTATGCACTTCTTCAAACATATCCTTAGTAACTCTAATCTTAATTATATTACATATAAGAATATCTTTTATCCTATCATATGCATCTTAGAAACTATTGCCAAACTTTCAACCCTTACCTATTCCGTCCGAGTATTAAACCCATATTCTTTTGATGAAAAACCGAGGAAGATGTTGTTATGCTACAATATTGGCGATGAATCGTTTTTTTAAGGAGAATATGTTAAAAGAAACTTTCTTCTTAAAAAAAAATGGCAAGGTTGAGGAAGGAATAAGTGGATTTTTGGTCCTTGTACTGGCCTCCAATTTTGAAATGTCACTGTACTAAAATTTAATAGATGGTACTTCCGGCCACCGTAACCATCGAGGACATGTGTCAGCATATTATTTGCCCACTTGGAGGACACGTGTCAATAAATAATATGACTTCAATGCGACGTACGAAGAGATCATACTGGTGAGACCTACTTTTTTACGTTGGCGAATAATATGCTGACACGTGTCCTTGATGGTCGCCCGATGGCCGGAAATACCAAAATTCATATATTTGGGTTAGTACGAGGACTAAAATCCATCAAAATATAGTACAATGCTGATATTTCAAATTGGAGGCCATATAGGGACAAAAATCTACTTATTCCGGTTGAGGAATGATTTTATAGCGTTAACCTTGGCAAACACCTCACGTTGTGGGGAAGCTTCCATGGTCACTCAAATAATATACAGGTTTAAAAAGAAAAAAAAAAGGGAAACCTCTATGTATACTCTTATATACGTTAGGTCTTCTTCATAATTAAATACTCATATATATTTACATCTATCTCTTATATCCCTAAATATAGAATTGATTTCTAGTTTGTTTTTTTTTTTTTTGAGAGTCGCATTTTAAAATTTTCTCTTTCCTCTAAAACCCTAAACTCGGTTTATTAACCTTCAAATATATTCTAACCTACTTTCTTTTCTTCTCGTTATTTGTTGTCTAATACATGTTTCTTTGTTATTCTTAAGATTTTAACAATAAAGTTTATTCACTCCACCATGAATTTTGAAATTAATCATGGAGGTCTTTTTATATTTGTGCAATTCAGTCTATATAGCTTTTGAAATCAAATCCTTTCTTTTTTGTCCAAAATCAAATCCTTATTGTCATTTATTTTTTTTTTTAATTTTCTCAAAGTGAAAAATATCTGATGAGCGTTATTCTACTTCACGCATGATGACTGGAGGCTCCCACACCGAAGGTGAGCAGCCCACATTAACAATAGGTCTGTTGTGAATGAATGTTTAATAAGTCTTAATTTGCCTCGTGACACCTTGTTTTTGTGCTTTATTACATTTACCAAGTACAAAGAACTAGGATATAGCATCACTTTAGCTTCCTTTTGTAGTGGTTGCATACTTGCATTTGAGCTTGGTTTAATAGTGATTAATTATCAAGCATCTTTTATTTTATATTCGAAAACTAAGCAAATAGAGGTTGACGATACCCACCAATTAAATTTTAAAGATGATGCGGTAAGCACACTAGATGATACATTAAGGAGGAGATTAACAAGAAGTCATAACTATTTACAAAAAAATAACATGGGTAAATGATAGAAACAAACTAGAAGTTGATAAATTTCGCCCATTATGTTGCAAACCCCACAAGTTTTCAATTTACCCTCTGCAGAACTAGATGCAAGTCAGATCAAACGTCGAACGACAATTATGAAACGCTCGCTGTTCAAATCTTTTTTTTTTTTTCTCAATTGTAAAAATTCGTACACCTAGATACTTCATACGCTTTTGAAGCGACCGCCCCCTACCCGGTGAAATTCTAAGTGGCAGGTAATAAAATAGAACAAAATTAAACTTCCCCTTTGTAAGTTCTCAATAAGACTGCACTGATCGAACTTGCAAAAACAGGGTGTCCTGGATGGTGCATTTACCAACAACAACCAACATGCATAACAGGTTTCATGCAAACCAAAAGGAACATTTTCACCACCCAACTACAAAACTAGAACACTGACACCCTCTACCCGCGCCAAAGCAGTAGCGGACATCAAGAAGCCACCCCAACATCGGCTGATGCATGACCCCCTTGAACTGCTGAGCCATGATTGTTATAAGCATTAGCACCACTCCTGTTGCCCCTTCCTCGGTTATTATTACTATAGTAATTGTTCCTGGGATAAAAGTTTGCAGGCTGATCATGATATTGGCCCCGACCATTTTGGTAGCCATTACCTCCTCTGCCACCACTTCGACCACCACGGCCATTTGAATAACCCCTGCGACCACCGCCACGACCACCTCTTTGGTTCTGATAGTTCCTTCGAGATGCATATTGTTCTTTGGGCTCTCCTTCCTGCTGGTTATGCTCCATATCAGTAGATGCTTTGGCTTGTTCTTGATGATCTGACACATTTTCTTCTGGGACTTCAGCCTCCGTATTATCCTAAACAGAGAGGCAAACAACATTCAGTCAAATCTGCAGACAGTCCTCAATGAAGCTGCAATGCCACACTACTTGGAACTGCAGCTGGCTACATGGATCCTTCTCTATTCAGTTATATAACAGATTGACCTGCTTCTGAGTACGCATAAGTGACAAAAATAACATTATGCAATATTACGCAACAGAAGCACCTGTTGAAGTTCCTCAGCAGGAATAGACCGATTATCTCCAATTTCATGCTCTTGAAAATTTTCGGCCTCCTCAACCTACAGGGGAAAAAAATGCAATTTAGATGCTTGGGCAATCAAGAGGAAAAGCAACCAGAAAATTTAAGATCCAATGAACAAAGGCAACTCCAATGTGGGCATGTAGGAGAAAAACCACAATTACAAACAAGACTGAGGAACAATGATAAAGGTCTTCTGCATAGGGGAAGCCCTACATGAATTCATAGAAACAGAAAAAGCACATGCATGTGTTTGTGCTTGTTCAATCAATATTCTGTCACTGCCTTTCCTATCTAGAAGAAGAAAAGAAAAGGAGTAATAAAACGATGAACAACAATACAATTAGCTTTTTGCTTGATTGAGAACAATTCTGTAAACAGTAATATCCAAACATGTAAATCCATGCCCACTTGATATGTTTGGTAGAAATGTTACAACATAATATAGGAACTTAAAGCATTACATTTTCTACCAATAAGAACAATCCTATAAATTGCTCGTAACACTAGAATTTTGAATACATCCAGAGAAAATTCAATACAGCAGGATCACTTTGGAAATCGCAAGCAAAAGCATCAAGTATCCAGAAAAGAGTTTAATAGATCAAGCTAATCTAGGATGACAGAGAGAATGAGCTGGTGCAAAAACAATGTATAATGTTTAGTACATTTGAAAGAAGCAGCAAAACAACTAACAGAGGACTAAAACATCAACAACTGCTATCACAGAAGTTTAGTCGGGTCAATGTGCACAACCTGACCAAAGGGTAAGGTTCAACTCTTCAAGCCGGCTATATCAAAAAAGGAATTATACATAATTGAGTATGCTCTCTCGAGACAGCTCAGTTCAAAAGTTTTGTTTAAAGAGTAACCCAGGTGCAAATGGGCACTCCATCTTAAGAAGAAAGTAAGTTATGATGATTAAATGGTGTTCCTCAGAAGATAGTACCAGGGACACCGTTTTGACAATATCCTACCATGCAGACCATTTAAATATAACCGGAACCACAAAGCAAACTACACCCATGGAAGGCAATTTTGAAACACAGATACAGAACACAAAAAACCCAGACATATCAATTGAATTGAACCTTGCAAATACAAGACGGTTATGCAAAAAGGAGCAACTATATACAAAGCGCATGTCCTCCCAAAAGCAAGTCACTTCAACCAGAGTAATGCGCATATGAGTCAAGTCAAGATACCTATTCTCATAACATAAATGTTAGCCAATCAGCACAGTTGTAGCACATATACTTCGGGATAACTAAAAGATGGAGGTTCTGAAAGACCTAGTAGCAGAATTAACAAAACTAACAAGAGAATTCTGATGTAAAAAGAATACATTCTAAAAAGAACTTTACATATATAACAGACCACTGCTCTAATACCAAAATCAGGCAGTGCACACTTGTTATACGGATAATGAGATTGATGAAAAGTAAAAGGAAAAAGAAACAACAACAGCCTAACATCAGATGGATAACTATTTTCCCGGCCAAGCATGAGATGAATTCTTTAGCTGAAGAAGGGGATACAAATAAAACATTTCGCCTAAGGTGCACTAGTTAGAAAGATTTGCGGCCTTTTGCTGCCACTTATACTTTGCACTCACATTCAGGATATTTTGAGCAATGTCTTTTCCATGTCAAACCAGGAATTACTGAGTTTCAAGACTCAAATTCCATAAGCAAGTAGAGAAAGTATAACCATCCTAAAAATTACAAAAGCTAACAACAACAATTGAAAGGATGTAGAAATATCTATGCCACCAAGACGAATAATGATTATCATCCTTAGAACTAAGAATCAAACGCACGGTAGTAATAAGAAAGGCAGAATGTCTCTTCATAAAGAATTAGAAGGGCCGTGATTGAATACCTCGTGCTGATACTGAACCGAAGGGTCTTCAACCTGGACAGGGATGGGGACGGGGACCTGAAAAGAAGCATAATTTCCAGCGACGGCAGCAGCAGCTGCAGCCACTTCTGCAGAAGAATTAATAGCGGGGGTGATGGTGAAGTAATCAGACGCCATAATTTTGTTCAGCCTCTCCCTCAATCCCGCATCTGTAAACAAAAAAAAAAAAAAAGAAGAAGCAAACGAGTCAAAACAAAAGGCAGAGAGCGTTGCTTCAAGAACAATTAGGTAGGGTAATTAGAGACAAATAAATAATACATGAGACGCCGGCATTGGGGTCAATTGGGCTGTCGGAATTGGAGAGCCACAACTTGGCGTGCTCGATGCATTTCTGGAGAGCATTCTTATGGGACAAGCTCGAATGGGGAGGCCGCGAAACCAACAAACCACCAAGCATCGAAATCAAGTCCAAGTCTCTATCCCCTAGCAGATCCGTCGCTTCGTCCGTCACGGTGTCGTACGTCAGGCAGCACCCTCTCTCGTGCGCCCTCGACAGCATCGTCGCCGTGAAATCCACCTGCGGCTTCACGTCGAACAGCGACCCGAAGTACAGCAAGTTCAGCAGATCCTCCACGGCGCCGTCGCCCCCCTCCTTGCTCTCGTGGTTCTCGGCCGAATCGGACTCGGCGGGGACGGAGGGGGAAGAAGGCTGGGGCTGGGGCTGGGGCTGGCGGCGGAGGGCGAGGTCGAGCTCTTCGGAGAGGGCGGAGGAGAGTGGGGCGCGGAGCTTCTCGAGCTCGTCGATTGCGGCGGAGACGGAGGGCTTGGAGCGGAGGACCTCTTCCTGCTCCTTATTGATGGGCTTACCTTGGGCTATGGACTCCTCCATCTGGAGGATACGGTTGTATTTCTTTTTGAGTGCGCGGAGTCGTTTGTTGATGAGGCTGAGGACGGGGCCGTCGGCTGCTTCCTGGACGGGGGTGCTGGCCATTTTTCTGAGGCGGGGGTGGTTGCTGCCTGATCAGGAGGAGGAGCACCGCCGGGGTGCTGGGGGGAAGGCGGCGGTGAGGGTTTTGTGGGAGGAAGCGGAAGCGTATGGAACTTGTAACTAAAAGAGACTAAAGTGAGGGAGAGTGAGACAGTCAGTAGAACTAGAAGTGTGTGGGTTTTAGATGATTTTTTGTTTGTCAAACTGAAAAAACTATATATATATATTTATATAAAAAAAGTCATTTTATGTTTTCTTTTTTATGGATATATGTGTTGAGGGAGAGACAAATGAATGGTTTCTTCGTGTTTGGTCCTTCTAGTTTTGGATGCAGATAAAACTGAATATAATACTAAGTTTTTTTTTTTTTATCTTCTGTTACCCCCAACTGGAGACGAGCCCAATCCCAATTTAAGAGCACTAATCCTCCACCCTAGCATAGCATAATAATAAGATGTTCATGTGAATGTGAATAACGGAGTGGGTGTTGACTGTTGAATACAGTCTCCCATGGAAATCATGTGTACCTTGGACATAGTTAACACTTTACAAGTAAATTAACCAACTCAAGCTGGTTTCAACTTTTCAAAGGATCCCGAAAAAGAAAACTAGTGGTTACATTTTTTCTAAAAATTTTCAAGCAACCCATCAAAGGAAACTGGTTAATTTTTTCTCAAAATCGGTTTCCCTTTCGAAAAGAATTTAAAAGAGTACAGGTGTAGCTCTTTAGAGCCAAATCGGATTAGATACTTCTTCAATGATGCATTAAGCAATTAGTTATACACCACAATAGACGCACTGGACATATGTTTGTCGTTCTGTAGTCTTAGCCAAATGCTACGTCTGCCATTGGTACTACTGCACTGGGAAGTAATTGCGAGTAACTAGTCTCTTATTCAGCAATTAAAGCAAAGAATACCCAGATTCACTTGCATTGTTTACTTCATCACAGCAGCAGTAGTGTGGCTGCAAATTTAATACCAAGATTCTCCAGTACTCATATTAGATCTGGGAGCTTTTAGCCCTACCAATAAGGGCAATGCTACATAATACGGTGATAAGGAATGCCTCAACAGAATCGGTGGACCCTGAAAGTCACCGTGAATCATCATTCACTTGCAGCCAAAATTCTTTATAATTAGCACTGGTGAGATATGGAAAGTTGTCATGCTGCAAATCTAGCGACTCAGGAGTGAATGTTGTCGGCATATCCCATTCAGCTTTCACACTTGTATTCTGCTGTTCACTTAGGTACCTGATCATTCTCTTTAAAATTCCACGTCTTCAGGAAACCGAGCCCGTCCCGAGTAGACATACTGCATCTCCTCCTTCCATGTCTAACAAAAAAAACTCGATCATCAGCTACCATGCCTACTTCCATTGGTAATCAACCCACATTTTTAAACAAGCATACCTCATGTCGGAAAGCAATCCTCAAGTTTGGAACATTTGACTTGTGAATGTCATTTCCTTCTGGGCCTCTCAAGTAATATTTGCTGCCAAGCCAATGCTCCTGCAGGAGAGAACCCCAATTAGAATGCATTATATCATCAAGCCCATTATTTTTAATTTAGGATCTCACCTACAGAAAAACTCCTTGCAGTTTCTAGAATAAAAAGAAAAATTTTGGCATTGGTTCCAAGCTACACCACAAGGTAATGCCCGTTTGTTTCAGGCAGGATTTGGATGTCGGATGTTCAAAACATATAGTGATATATTTATTTATTCAGGAGAATTGTTCACTGCTGAACAAAATTAATCAGCAAGTCTTGTGTGCTCTCAATAAAGTTTCTACTCTTCATCCACTTTTTACCTTTGCAACATGGGAAAACCCTGATTGATAAACAGAATTTCTTGCTATTTCACACAAGTCACATGCACTAAGCTTCCACACCTGCATAACACACAAAATTTTATAAGAGAATGCCGAGAGTGACTTTGAAGAAACGAAGAACAAAGAATGACCAAACCTTTGCAGCAACACTATACTCTTCCACCAGAGCTTCTTTTGTTAAATGAATTTGCAAGGGATCGTCAGATGAGAGTGAAACATTCAAACCCCGCTGGAAGAATACGGGAAATGGATTTCGATGATAATCCAGAAAAAGAGAATTGTTGCTCAATGGCGACATGGACAATCCAATCTGATTAAGAAAATAAAAGGTTCCCAATCAACGAGAGCATTTAGATGAACACCATATACAGCATGAAGAAAGAAAATTCAACAGAATTGGAGACCAATAAGCTCAAGATTCTTCAGGTACTAATTGAAGAAAACAAATGGCAATCAAGTCAAAGACCAATCTTGCAATTTTTCCACCAAGCATACGGAGAAACTAATGCAAAGTAGAAAAACATGTGGTATCTAGGACATTAGAAGTTCAGAAGAGATCAAGGATTTCCATTGAAGCATTACGCAAGTTCTTGCTTAAACTAACTCTACATAAATTATTGAAACTAGCCAACTGACCTGCGCAAGGTAATACAAATACTGCAAAACAGGGGACTTCCGCAAATTGATTCCATGAGATATATTACTGCATAGAAGGAATGCAGCCGCCAAATGATCAATATCACCAGCCTACATAGATCGCAAGTATCATCAGCACCAGCCTGACAATCTTAGTAATAAGTAGATAACAGATCACAAAATTGACAGCAACCTCTCCACAGTGTGGCCGCAATTTTATTGTAGGCAGTCCTTTTGACTCCCGAAGCTGTAAAAGCAACAAATACTCCCTATATCAGTCCAATATGAACACAAATGAACAATATTTTGTTTAATTAATCAGATAATACATTGTTCTTTCTAAATCACTCAGGAAAGTGATAACTCTAAACAACACAAAAATTAGCACTCGCTTCTAGAAACTCATAGTGCTCAAAGTTTGCTACACTTCTCATGATACAATGTTACTAAACAGAACTTACACCCTACATGCACTGGCTGCAAGGACAAACTAGGGATAAGCATGATTTGAAATAATACCTACACCTACATTGTTGCTATGCAAGTAAAACATATTCCACAACCATATGCTTTATTCTCAACAGAAACCAGACTCAAAATGCATACCTTATTAAGGGTATATAAGTTCGCATAGCAGTAATAAGCATAATAGGAGTATGCAGGATTAAATTCATTAGTCCATTCAGCTGGCTTCGGCATGTGCTTGGTTGGACGCCTTTCTGGTTTGCTTTCATCATCGACCATATCTAATCCCACAACCTGGATCAAGGAAACAGAATACTTAGTATTATATGTTCAACTAGGTGGCTGGAGAAAACCCCTGAAAACAGAGTAAAATCTGCAGAACTATCAAATTGTGACACATCATAGTATACTCAGATTAACATAAGCTTACCTGCATTAGGAACATATGTAGGTGCGGATGTGAACTTGGATTGACAGTGACTTCAAACAATGGAATAAAAACATTGTCGAGAATATTCTGAAAGGAATTAACTGTTCCCATTTGCTTGTACACGTTGTAGAGCCGAGGCAGCTGCATTTTTTTGAAGTAAAAGGAAATAAATTGAAGATAAAGGTGTGAATGCCAATAGCATATCATCCATGCAAATTCATGAAAATGAGGATAAATTCTTGCTGATACATAAGACTTGAGGTTTACAGGAAGAATGATAATTCATCTGCCAGTGATGCAACACAAAATCAATTTTACTCATTTGTAAAGATTGTCCCAGTCACTTGTGCTATTGATCCAACTAAAGTTCCATCCAATAATATTACGCCCACTTCCCATTCAAGCTGGCATTTAAAGATGATGCACAACAATTAAGGAAACAATTGACTTAGTTAAGAAAGGAAACACTCTAGTTGACCACGTTATCCCTGGTATTTATTAAGAGAAAGAAAGTTATAAGAGAGATAATAGGAATTAATAATTACAATAAGGGGATAAATTGGAAAACAAGCATTTAATACTATCTTGATTCTCCAAAATGACAATTAGAGTGGGACATAATTTTTTCTCTAAGACACCAGCTTGAACGGGACTGCAGGAGCACACAATACCGTGTTTCAATTCCAAACAAACTACAGTGATGAAACAGACGAACATCCACTTTTATGTCCCAAAAGTTCATTACAGTCAAATTTTGGAGTGAAAATTAGAATGAAACGCGTGAACAAGTTTTGATTGAATGTTTTTGACAAATTGACTAGAGTCTAAACATATAAATTCCAGCATTTAACTGGTAAGCAGACAAAAAGTCGTATAAGCAGAAAATGTAGGCCCTGGATTGGAACACCGACCAGATATGGTTTCAAAATCTCTATACTAACGCATCTTCACTAACTAGGAATGCGTAATCAAAAACCTTGCACTACAAGCAGAGGAGAGCTCTAACACGATTAGATAAATTAAATCAATGGACAAACAGACATAAGAATGCATCAGGAAAAAAAACTGAGAATTACCTGAATTAACCAAACAGCATTCTCACTATAAATTGAATTGTTAACAAACCAGCTAGCCAGCTGGTCCCACTCGCTTTGTTTTCTCCCATATATGGATATCCTGTACTCTGCCATCTGAAATTATAAAACCAAAATATTGCAAAGGGTTACAAAATTATTGAATCAGAAAGTCAAAGCTACATTTTAGAATGCTAATCTTCCAACTACTTTTAGTAACCATGACAATTGAAAGGAAGCAGATAAATTAAGACAAAATGTCAGATAAGATTGAAATTAGAACGTATTGTTATAGGGCTTAGCACTATCAAACCAGAAATTATGTGTAGAAAACCAATAAAACAACAGAGGGATTTGCAAAACCGACAATTGATAAAGAATTCGAAAGTTTCAACATATGCAATAAGTAAAACTAATGATATGGGGTAGGCCCACAGCCGAGGTCAAAGGTCTTCGTAGATGTGCTCCAGAAGCAAAGGGCTGCAGCGATCATCGAGCGGGGATATTGTGCTTGGAAAATTAGCACAAAAAAGAAGGGCCAGCACCAACACTGGCAACAATGGAAGGGAGAAGTATCTTTATAAAGCATGGAAAGCAACTGAGACACAGAAGAAGGGAATTGAAATGCCTGTGGTGATTCAGAATTACATGCGGGCAAAAGTAGTGATCATATTATTGCAATCAGTTTTCTTTTCTATCCACAACTTCTAACTTTTAGGCATCAAGTTCGAAGTTTCCAAATTAGTTTTAACCACGATGATATTATTTCAACCAATTTCGTTTCTATCTGCATCTTAAAAACTTTCAGGTCCAAATCAGCTTTAAGAAGTTTCGAAACTGTGATTCAGGACATTAAGTTAAGTGAGTAAAGCAAGACCTGGTATTTGCTTGCTTCAAGATCTGACAGAACTTCCTTTGTGACCTCAGCCAAGAAACGTCCTGTGGGAATTTTAAAGGTCAGTTTCATAATGTCTCTGGTCTTCCATAATCAAATAAAGCATTAGTAATATAGTTCTATGACATGAAGCACAAATAAAAGCAGTGATAGTAACTGCTTGACCTTGGATGAGATTGTCCTGTTTTAAGAAGATTTCTCTAAGTCTGCTTTGTCCACAGGGATTATATTTAAGATTGAATTTATCAAACCGGTGGAAGGTACTCTTGTCAGCATGAACATCCAGCAAATCGACATTCAAATCATATCTGGGAACAAGAGTCAACAAGTGACACTATCAATTGAGCAATCACTAACAGAGGGAAGCTCAAACACTTTAATTGATAATACATACCCAGTCAAGTCCAGACTTTCAAACACTTCCTTCAGTGTCATGTATTTCCCATCTCTGAATATAACAACCTAATAGTCAAGAAAAATAAAGGATGAGGAACAGCAGAACAACCAAGGAAAACGGATATGGCAATGGTATCAAAATCAATGAAACCAGCTGAATGGATAGATTTGTGGGAGATCAGAATATACTTCATCAGGTTCTTTTCTTAGTTTTGACTTGATGAAGCGTAGGAGATGCTTCTGGTTCATGCAAGCCGAATGATGAATATGGGTATCAACTTTTCTAATATTATAGAAATCACGATGGGGTGCACCCTTCTGAGCTAGGAACTCCTTATCTGCATTTATTAACAGATGAAGGCGGAATTTCTGCATCACAGTCAGCCATCAGTGAGATGCACAAGCTACAGTGTGTATGGAGTTCAGGTGAAATTTGATGAAAACTACCTCCTCAAGAAATCTTAGTCGGTGATAGCATTCTGTGCGTACGTTCCCAATAGACATTATTCTCAAGAGGTGATGCATATCGGTGAAAAATGCTGTCGCACTAGGAACAGGGAAAAGTTCTGTAGAATCTGAGTTTAACAATAGCTCTATCAGTCACATCGTCAACCAAATATGTGCCCTTTAGGACACAAAACAGCACTGAACCCATACACCAATAGGAATAATAAAGATAAACTATGAAAAACAAAACTCGTTTCAACCCAGGCAATAACAGCAACGGAAATTATTGATTGAAACATTTTGCCACCTACCGTCTTCTTCAGCATTTAGCATGACAGCATACTGAGAAATATCATTTATGCTTTCCTTAATCTCTGATTCCATTTACTCATTCTGAGTTTGTTATATCAATGTAATTAACTGTGTTGTTTCTCTCAATTTCCTTTGTACTGCATTCCATTTCCTGGTCAGTCATGGGCCTATTGGCTGCCACTTTATTGTAATCCTTTCGGTTTATCAATAAAGATCTCAATTACTATTAAAAGAAAAAAAAATTTATGCTTTTCTTCTTTCACATGTCATTGCTTTTCACCCACCTTGCAATAACAGTTGCTTATCCTTAGTGATTATAGCAAGATGTACTTTACTTGAGCATGAAACAAATTTTATTGGAGTGTGGGTGCTAAATTTAGATATTTGCTTCAGTCCTTTCTTTCTCTTTTTCATATTTATGAAATCCCCAAGCTCGGGCTCGAACTTCAGACCATAACCCCCCGCCCCATCCCTCCTGCGCTTTAGGCTTTTTGAAGGTACTGCTAATTTACAAGCTCATCAGTACTTCAGTCAAAATACTTCCAAGCTAGGTTTACAAACGTAGCAACACATACATGTGAATGAAAAAAATTATCTACTCACATCTGCACCATGTCCAAAAGAACTTACAAGACTAAAGAAAATAACTGAGAATTCAAATGTAAAAGTTTGAAAAGCAGTAGAGAACCAAATTGAGTAAATAAGTTAAATGCCGGAAAATTCATTAAAAGAATGAAACAACCATTTTCAGATTGCACATTCTTTCACAAGAAGGATTAAATATACATATGACTGAGTCTAACTGCTTACCATTATCATTGGCATAAACATGGACAACACCATCTTCCATCCTGAAAGAATGCTGCACAAAAATTTAAAATAACAAAGGAGCAAAGAACTCAGGCGAAAAGGCGATGAAATAACTTGAATACCATAGGAAAGACTGGCCAATGTAACAGAGTATCTGCAGAAATCAACTCCTATATAAGCAGAAAATAACTCACTGTGCTAGCTGGAACAGCTTCGAAGTGAAATGGATCCGGTTTCACCCCAGATGAACTAGAGTCTGCCACGGTTTCTTTCTTCCAAGGAGCAACTTGCTCCCTATAGACATAACGATCGCGCAATTCTAAGCATTCAGCAATCATCTTACGTACTTCTTCCTCCTCGGCACTTATTGACTCTGAGTAAAAAGGGAACATCTGTCAGTCATAGCTTTCTAGCCAAATAGAATTGTTAGGCATATTAGAATTTAAAAAAATAAAATAAAAAGAATTGTTAGGCATATGCTTTCTGGGTAACAAAAAGAAATGACTCAGTTAAGATAAGCATAAAAACAATCACCCATTTGGATCATGTAACCATTCATTCAATAGAATATTTTCCAAGGAAGAGAAGTGGAGTAGTAAGACATTGCATTGGTAATAAAATATTAAAAAAACATTAATCGTGAAATGTAATTGGTATTAGCCCAAAGAAAGAACTCGAAATAGAATACCATGAAGCTTAGTCCTGATAGGCAAAATTGCAGTGGCAAGAGCGAGATCCTTCTCCACAAGGCTAACAGAACCCGAATCTACTTTTTTGCTGCCATTTGGTTCGACACTGGCATCAGTACCAGCTCTTGTACTTTCAGAATCCTGACCCAGAGCACTGTTTGCACTGTCACCTCTAAGCACAGAGGAGTTTTGAAATTTTGAATCAACATTCTGGAATTCCATAACCATCAGCATTACAAATAATAACAATAATGTGGGAAATAAAGTTATCTAGGCAGATTAACTACCAATTGGCTTAAACAGAGCAAAAAAGGGCTTACATAATAAGCAGCAGAATCCATGTTCCCATAATTAAAAGCAATGTCATCATCATGGGCAAGCACAGTTTCTTCATCGTCAGAATCTCCAGCACTCTCGAAAGCATTTGCGCTTGGTGATCTGGGAGTCAGCAGCCTCCTCGTGATAGAGCTGGGGTAGTTAACACTCTTGTCCTCCCCTGTCCAATAACAAAGAAGTAAGAGGAAACCCATCAAACAAAATGAACTACGAGGAGAACACAAAAATAGAGGGAGACTCAAATTGATTACCACCTCTGGTACGCAGAGGAGGGAATCCGGAAGCAATGGCGTTGAGGTCGTCCTCTTGAGCCCTGAACTTGGCATCACCATCGAACCAATCATTCCTCAACTCCGCGTTTGGCACCGAACACGACATCCTATACCCTTGGAGCATCCCCCTCTCATCCAACGACCGCGACAACCTCTTGGCACACAGCTTCTGGTCTCCATCCGATGCATAGTCTCGCCGGTCGTCGCCGGCATTGCCTTCGCCCTCTTCTTCTCCATCTTCTTCTTCTTCTTCCACCAAGCCGTGATTGCGGGTGCTGTTTGGGGCCTTGAGCTCGATGAGGCGGTCGAGGACTTGGTCGACGGAGCGCTTGTGGATGTAGAAAGCGGAGATTGCCATGAGCGACGCGCCGACCAGAGCCGCCATGGCCAGGTGCAGAGACGACGCCGAGGGGGAGGAAGAGGATGACGAAGAGTCCATATCGATTTTTGGTAGTGGTAAAAGGAGTGAGTGACTGATATATATTTTTCAGTAAATGAAGGAGAAAACAGAAATGGAACCCTAAAGGAAGATTGGGGTTTTAATAGGCAGTTGCTTCCAAGAGAAGGGAAAGAAGCGAGTTTTAGTGGAGGTTTTGCCGTTTTGGGGAGGAGGAGGAGAATGGAGAGCTGCAAAGGTGCGCGAGTTTTAAAGTTCTCGTTAATAGGTCCCCACGTGTAGGAACATTTGTGGGGTTGGTGACTCGTGATTTTTTTGTATCATCCCCTCGTAAAACAAAAAGAAACAAAAAGGACTCATGGGACACATCATCACATATGTGTCACTGTCTTTTTTTTTTTTTTTTCTTTTAGTTTCTGCTCTGGTCTGCTCTTTTTAATATTTCAATGAACTATTGGGCTACAAAAGTCATCCTTATAATTGTGTAGTGAAGACAATTGACAACATTTTTAGGTCCAAAATTGTCGAATGTGGGCTGAATAACCTTAAACCCACCAACGAGCCTTATTCCCCCATGTGAGGGGAGCCCTATCCTTTTCTGCTGTTTTTACTTTTTACTAGTGTTCTATTAAATTAAAATAGCACACCAATTGATTTGATCCTCTGATGAGAGCAGTGAATACTAGTTGTGATTGTTTGGTTAAAGTGTTTTTAAGTAATTACTATGAACATTTTGATGATTTTAGGGTAGATGATGATGTGCAACAAAATGATTTCGATTCTTGATGTGGCTAATATAGATG
Organism: Turnera subulata; assembly: GCA_028386065.3. Lineage (NCBI taxonomy): Eukaryota > Viridiplantae > Streptophyta > Magnoliopsida > Malpighiales > Passifloraceae > Turnera > Turnera subulata. The sequence goes on along the minus strand of JAKUCV010005819.1, from coordinate 2,152 downwards.
TTCATATTTTCTTACTGTGTGGTAGTGAGTTAGATCACAATTCACAACTATGGAGAGAACATTGTTGCTAACACTCGAGAACTCATAATTTGGAGGGGGCGGGGATGCAAATTTTGATGCACGGGCAATAAGTGAAACAGGTTGGCTACAACTACAAATGCATCCATGCTTTTTCTTGAGCTTTTTATCTCCCATAGAACAATTTTTATAGAGAGATTCCTTTAGAGCCTGAATTCCTGTGGATATCTGTGCGGACTATGTTTGTTGGGCTTCTCATTCTCAATCCAAGATTCCTATAGAGCCTGAATTCGTGTGTATAAACTCAGATTTTGAATCTGGACTTACAGCCCAACTATCTACTGGAATCCAAAGGAAGAAGCTGAGAGAATTTTTGGGATTGAGAGGAGAGAATTGCACATTTGCACTGCCTGCAATTTAAACAGTACTGTCAAACCGCTAACATTCTTAATACAATCACCTAGACCACAATGAACCTGTGAATAGCTTGTTGAAATATCATAAAAAGAAAACCAAATCCCAATTATCGCAATCTTTTTTATTATTATTACCAATTATCGCAATCTTAACTTCATTTCTTTACGTAGAACAATTTTTAATGTTTAAAGGAGCGATTACTAGTATATATATATATATATATCGATTATTTATTTTAAACTGAATAGTTGTCATTCTAGTCCTATTAATTGAACCTCCCTATTTCGATCATAAAATCCAACCAATAAACTATAATTCAGATTTTTTTCACGGTTTCTTATTCCGTTTGGTTTTGATAATTATGCTTTTAAACACTTTTTTTATTTTTTTTTCCTCTCAGTGAATTCAAGTATTCAACCTTCGATCTCGTTAGATTCTTGAATTCAAACAATATAAACTTTCAGCCAAAAAAAAAAAACATTTGTCATTCCAAGCTAACTAATTTACAATGGCATGATAAGGAAAAAATACAATGCCATCGATTGTTTCTTTCTCTCTGAGACAAACTTGATAGGTAGGGTATCAACAACTTTCGTTTAAAGAAGTTCGCCTTTACAACAGGTATTGCATCACTGGTCAATCTCCACATGAAATTTCTATAAAAAAAAATCTCCACATGAAACTACTGAACTTAAGTGAAGGTGCTTTAACATGTATTCTTAAAAATTCTATGACTAATAGTTAGGTGAAAGCATTTGATTGAATGGTGACTTCCATTGTTGTCGACTTTGGCCCGAGCCGACCGCTTGAAACCTGGATAATTGGAACTGGAGTCCAATCCGAGTTTTTAATTGTTTACAAGAAAAATAACTTGAGGGATAAAATTGAAATTTCTTGGGCTGGTATAAACATTAGTCTCCTCTCTGGTTAGGATCCAACGCACCCATCAAAAATAGAATTTTTTTCAAAGAATAACCAATTTAGGGCGGACAAGAAATTTTGTCTATCATGCCGACTTGCAGAGAGATTCAAATCGATTGAGAAGACATCGTACGACAAGAAATACCAATCATAGTTGGCTTTGCCTGCACGAGTTTTCCATTTCATGATGGTCCAATTATGTAGGGGTCTTTAGGGGTGACTAAATTGAAAACGATTTCATAGAAACTCTTTTTTTTTTTTCCTATTTGGTATTTTAAGCTTTGTTCGGACTAATCTAGATCGGATTCCAATGGTGCAGCTGATTATGATAGCTGAATTTCCAAATAGAGATTTTTTATAAAGACTCTAATTTAAGACTTCGCTCAAGAAGGATAAGTCGCTTTTATCGCTAGGAGTAGTCCCACAATAGTATTTCATACTACTTTTGCATCATCTTTGAGTGAATGGTGTGGACCTGCGGTCGTTGTGGTTGAGGAGTGTCGGTGTCGCGTTACCCATGCATTATGGACGGTGGACGAGTCCTTATTAGAATTGCAAAACCCAAGCAATGTAGACTATGGAGTATAGACCATATAGATCTTATATCTAGTAACTAGCTACTAGATTTAGACAAGTGACTGGTAGCAGGTAGCAGCATAGCAAGTACTAACTATATTTGCTAATGATAAATGGAGTAGAAAGGCACTAGTGCATAGAGGTAGGCATTGCAAGTGGAAGGTTATATCAGCTGTAGCATTCTTTGTCAACCCTCACAAAGTTATCATAGTAATACCAA
>JAKUCV010005818.1:8708-130433 GCA_028386065.3 Turnera subulata | reverse complement strand
TGAAGCAGCTCACTAGGACCATGTGATGGGAATCTTGGTTGGCTCCAGTCAAAAGGTATGTATTTAATATCTTTCACACCTAAGCACTATTCTATTTCAAAGAAAATCCAAATTAGGAAAGTAAACCTAAATTAAATTCAATTAATCCACCAAAAGGTAAATAAATAAATAATTCCTTTCACCCAAAAGTTGTTACAAATTTGCAAGAAGGAAAATTTTGGAAAATAAATTTAAAATTTAGATAAATAAAATAATTAAAAAATAAAGCCATTGCAATTTCTGATTTTTAAAAATCAATCACATAAAAATAAGTAATATAAAAATATATATGGAAGAGAATAAAAATGAAATAAAAATGAAAATTTTAAAAAGTTAATATCTAACGAAGTTTATATTTCCCTTTAAGAAACAATGGACGAAAATGCTCCAAATAATATGTTATGACTATAATTTTGTTGGGAAAAATTAATCACAACAAAATTAATTATATATGGAAAATAAAAATGACAATATTAGAAATTTAATATGTAATAAACTTAATATCTCTACCACACAATTTTAAACATATTAGTATAAAATCTTACGCATAATATATGAGTAAAATCTTCCGAATAATATTATATATAGTGCAAAATTGACGTGGTCACAGTTAATAACTATTAGAACTCGGATTAACTGGTGCTATAATTTGTTAGGATTTCAAAATAATTCGTAAATTAATAAATAATTATTAACATTAGAAATTAATCGAAATAGTATAGTGTCTTAGAAAATCCGTGTGTAACACGGCCTAATTCAACCGCGCTGAAACCCGTGTGTAACACGGGGAGTTGCACTAGTTATTATTTATTTATTAGTAACGTAACGCAGTAACGCAAGCGCGAGGAAATGCGGTTGGTTCCCTTAAGCTACGGCGTCGTTTGGAGGCTCACTCTTCTTCTTTCTTTCCTTCCTTCTACCGCCCGCCTCTCTCGCTTGTTTTACAATTGTGTCCCCTTCCAAACAGCCCGTACCTTATTACCCACTGGGGGGAGAGATAGACAGACGTAGCCAAATAGAATAGAACAACACTTTTTATAATAATAATAATCCAAGTGCTCGTCGCTTAGTTAGATTAGAGTGCCATTTACCTGCATTGTAAACACAAACCCTAAAATGAAAAAGAGAGATTTGCATACCTGCTACATTGCATGCAGGACACGCGGCAATACTGGAAAGGGTTCCCTTACCATGTTAATATTAATTACGCATTCAAATTTGAGTTACTAATGTCCGTCTATGTGAAATAACAGTATTAAATCAATATACTCGTCGGTTTTTTTTTCTTTTGACAACGGAATCAATGGTATGGTAAGTTGTTGTTTTGCTTCTTCTTTCTTTAATGATGGATTGACAGACTAAATTTACTCCTCTGATTGACGTTTCCCAGTTTTTTTTTTTTTTGCAGTCAACTTTTGATTGATTGTTACGTTAATGGGAAGTCAATAAGTCAGGACAGAAAACAGGTCATCTTGACAGCGAAATCTTGGCCTGCCATAGAAGGAAAGTGAGATCCTTTTTGCTTAGACAAAATAGGAAAGTAGTATAGTAGTACTAGTATTGGCGACATAAAGAGCAAAGGCGTATGAGTACGTTAGGGGTAATGTATTATTCTCTAAATGTATCTAAAGTGGGTGGAGAATGTTAATTGAAATTGTTGTGATGGTGATCAATATGACTTTGGATTATTTAACCCCATCCAATCAATCATGCATAAAGATGGTTTATAAAATTTCTTTTTCTTTTTAGAATGGTTTATATATATAAAAAAAAAAATTGTAAACGAACACCTTACCAATTGCTTTAATCCTAATATGCGGGGTAGAATGATTTGCACGTACGATTTGTTGTGAAAGTGGTGTAATTAAGAAATGGAAGTGGGTGTAATTAACAGATGTAGGGGTTTTTTGGGTCCCAATGTTTAGTGGTTTGGCCAATTTGGTACCCCGACATTTTTTTTGGCCGGGCAGGAACCCCGACTTTGCGTGGGCAGGCCAAACGTAGACCCCTGGTCAGGCACCTGCTGACGTGGAGGCTGCCCGGGCATTTGCGTGTGTTACTGTAGCAAAACGACGTCGTCTTAAATGAGAAAAGTCATTGTTTCATGCCACGTCGGACACAAGTGGCTTAGTGGGGCCCACTACACACTAAATTCTTCCTAAACCGAACCGAAACCGTTCCGGGCCGCTATCACACCCGACCCGCCCAGTTTCACCCGCCCACTTCCAAAAATTAAAACCCCACATCATCAAAAGTTAAAACCAAAAAATTAAAATTAAAAGTGAAAACAAATAATTCTATCATCGAAATCCCATCTTCCTACACCCCATTGCAATCCAATCCAGTCGTCCTCTTCTTCCTTATGCAAACTGCCACCATTACCCACTTGCAAAAGCCACGACGACCACATCAAACCCGCCGCCAACCTCAGCCCCAGTCCTCTTCCTCAGAATCTCCTACAAAACCATAATCCCAAGCACATACACAAGCAACCAAAAACCCAATCTCAAACCGAAACATGGCTTGCATAACGAAGGGATCTATGGAAGCACAGGGCTCGCCGGCTGCAACTTCGCCTCCACGACCGCTCGCCGGCTGAGGCGGAGGTCCTTCTCCTCCACCGTCTAACATTGGCTCTCTCGCTCCCGTGACTTCCGCCGCGAGTCCCTACAGTCCCCCTCCGCCTTCTACTGCAAAAGAGGCACGATTCCCCTTCCCATCTCTCCCGACTCACATAGAAGCAAGATTGTTTCTAGAATTGGCTTAATTATTTTTCCTTTTTTGTTTAGATTTGCTGCAATAAGGATGGTGGAATGGAATTGAAGGTGGATGATGATTTTTGTTTGGTGACGGAGTCGAGCTCAAACGGTCGGCGGTGTCCAAGGAGGAAGGCGGCGGTGTTGATGATTTTGCCGTTTACTTGGTCGCCGTTGATGGTGGTGCTTGGCCCCTGTGAAGATGTAGAGGAAGATAGGCACGACGTCGTTTAATTTGTTTGGGTGATGGTCTAAGGCTGTAGCTAATTTCTAAAAAATTGTGTATTTTTCGTTTTTAAATAGTTTTAGAATTAATTTGTAACATAAAATTAAATATAAGTGATTTTCTTATGTCATCATTATGTTATTGTTTTGTTTTAATTTTTAAAATTTAATTCTACCAAAATGAGTTAAGAATAATTATTTATTTTCTAATTTTTGTGTTTTGAAGGTTCATATTTGATATTATTATTATTATTAAGAAATTGTATATATTTTCTAAAAAATTAAACTGGTTGCGGTTGGGTTTTGGGTCGGTTGGGTGAAGAACCCGGGTTGGTAGCATCTGAAGCCCACAAAGACACGTGGATCTGATGTGTCCATCAAAGCCTCTAAAACGACGTCGTTTTGGCACGAGACAACGTCGTTTTGGAACACCTCCTAAACCTCAAATCCGGGCAGCCCTCCACGTCAGCAGATACCTGACCGGGGGATCACGTTTGGCCTGCCCATGCAAAGTCGGAGTACCTGTCCGGCCAAAAAAAATATCGGGGTACCAAATTGGCCAAACCACTAAACATTGGGACCAAAAAACCCAAAAATCCCAGATGTAGAAAGCAAAAAGACCCAATGTAGAAATTGCCACGACGACACACGACACGAGAGTCGTAGATGCTGCGCAGTTCTCCCAAGCGGGAGAAATAATGGTTTACAATTTTTTAGAGAAGCTTTTGGCAAAAGCAATCCTCTTTCTAAACACACATTTCGTGGATGAAAATCGACAAAGTAAAGAGTGCAACTTCAATGATTAAGAACCACGCATCGACACGGATAAGTGAATGATTAATTAAATAAAATTAGTACTCCAATTAGATGCCGCCTATAAGTGCTGCAAAAAATCCCATCCCGTAAATGTGCTCCATCTATTCAATTCTATTCTATTCTATTTAGGGGAAAATATTATATATTGTCATATTGAGTGCGATGGATTAACGGATGGGTCACTGCTAGCCTCTGGGCCCAGGCCCAGGATTGTGGTCCCTGTGCTTTTGCTGGTTAGCTTTAAGTATGGACTTGCCTGACTCATCGAGCCTGGGTTATTATCGGGCTTTGCTGATGCAGTGCAGTAACTCAATCTCGCGAGGGCTTGTCTAAGACTTTGTAAATTTTTAATTTTTACTTTTTTTTGGTACATCTTTGATCTTTGTAAATTTATTGCAAGAGCTTACATAATGCATCACTAGCTCAAAGTCTCCAACTACGTAGGGCCAAAAAAATTGGTGAGCCATTAGAAATTACTAATGAGCTGTAGTTTCGAGTGGGTACTGTAATCTTATTACTGGAATTCTTGGTAAAATAAAAGAGTAGGTAACCAAAGAAACATCCAACACATTAAATAAACGATGCAGCACAAACAAAAGGTCAGAGTAATAGCACCTGCTGCTGCTCAGCTGATGCTTTGGTATGCTCAAAAAAAAAAAAAAAAAACCCAGCCAATTTAATTCCTGCTCCTTATTAATTAATTAATATTTTTTTTTGAGAATCAATTTTAATATATTAGTTTCAAGATTTAAAAGAAAAAAAAAAGGAGGAAGCAAAAGGAGCAACCAACACCAACCAACCAACCAACCAAGCTTTTCAGTTAGCAAGAACAAAAGCACAAGCGTAAGTCACTCGCAGGTTGTAGAAAGAAACCAAAGGGGAGCAGTTGTAATAAGGGAGCTAAAGGGGGAGGAGAGGAGCCAGCCCGCCAACGCGCAAGGCAAAAAGATGAGTAACGCAGGGAAGCTAAACACGTCAAGCTCCGAATTGGATTTGGATCGCCCCAATATCGAAGACTACCTCCCTTCCGGATCCTCCATCCACGAACCTCACGGCAAGCTTCGCCTGTATATATACTCTATCTCTCTCTCTCTCATTCTTCGATTTGTTTTCTTCTTCTTCTTCTTCTTCTTCCTCCTTTCGTTGCCTATTGCTCCTGTGATTTCTGCTCTGCTCAATAGTATTGACCTTTTTTCTTTTTTTTTTTGCTTCTTTTCTTTAGGCGTGATTTGCTTGATATTTCGCCCACCCTAACTGAGGCTGCTGGTGCCATCGTCGACGTCAGTTACTCCTCCCTCTTCATTTCATTTCATGTTAATTTCGTCCGTCATCATGACCTAAGCTTCATTTGGTGATTGCATGTTTCCCTGCTGCTGTTTTTTGTTTTGTTTTGCAAATCTGATATTTGTGGACATAATTTTCTTATTGTAAATTGACATTTGTAGGAATTTAAATTCTTAGCCATTGGTAGCTTGTTGGCAATGATTGAAACTTGGTAAAATGCATGTACCACAGGATTCATTCACACGGTGTTTCAAGTCTAACCCACCGGAGCCTTGGAACTGGAATATTTACCTGTTCCCCTTGTGGTGTTGTGGTGTGGTGGTTCGATATGGTATCTTGTTCCCTGTCAGGTTAGCTATTCTGCTTTCTCATTGGATCAGATTACCGCCCTCATCTCTCTGCTTGAATGAATTCCGAGTCTTCATATACCCTGTGAAGCAATTCAACGTGCATATCTTTCAATATTTTGAAATTGGGAACTTTGCAATTCATTTTGGCAGGGTTCTAGTCTTGACAATTGGATGGATTATTTTCCTTTCGTCCTACATTCCGGTGCACGTTCTGCTGAAAGGCCATGACAGGTTGAGGAAAAAGATAGAGGTACTTGTAACCTCCAGCTTGCTTTTGTTTTGTTTTCTGCTTTATAATTAGAGATCAACAAGATTTTACATTTTTCCCATCCTACAAGAAAACAAATATGTTATCTGTACTTATTTCCTTTTACTTATTTGTCTTCCTAGAGGATTTTGGTGGAGTTAATCTGCAGCTTCTTCGTTGCATCATGGACCGGAGTTGTCAAATACCATGGGCCAAGGCCTAGCATTCGCCCTAAGCAGGTTCTTCACATATAATACATTCCTTTTCACTTTCACCTCTTAATGATCTAATATGTCTGCTAGGTAACATCAATTGTTTTGTCGTGGTTGAACAGGTCTTTGTGGCCAATCATACTTCCATGATTGATTTCATCGTCTTAGAGCAGATGACTGCATTTGCTGTTATTATGCAGAAGCATCCTGGTTGGGTTGGTTAGTGACTACTAGCCCCGATTTCATCAAATAATTGTATTGTGATTCATCATTTTATGCAGAACATGGTAATGCAAACCTTTGTACTACACATTTTTCATGTAGAGCCAAATACACGGTAGGCAGAATCTCCTAGTAATGTCTGGAATGCTCCTCCGATTTGAGAGCCAAACTCTGATCTTGGGAATTGACTAAAAAGGGATCTCATGGCCTTTCAGATTACAATATACAGTTTCTGGTTCGTAGAGTGAAATGCCAATCCTACATGCTATTAGAAGCATAAATCTTATGCAAACATTTTACAAAACTCCCCTCTCCTTGTTAAAGGTTTGACTGTAATAAGCCATGGCTAACTTTGAGTGGAAGACGTGGTTTTTCATCTGAGTAAAAAAAAAGTAACACTGTAGTAGGTTCTTTGGGCTTGTGTTCTGTGTGATCAAGACTTTTATAATTTGTATTGTCAGAAGATTGAGCAATATGATTCTGAACAGATCGATACATAGGCTCTGTTCATGTAATTAAGAAAATGGAGTGATTTATTTATTTATCCCTGTTTCCCAGGACTTTTGCAAAGCACTATATTGGAGAGTGTTGGATGCATATGGTTCAACCGTTCAGAGGCAAAAGATCGTGAAATTGTAGCGAAGAAGTGAGCTTAAATGCAGTTTGGAATAAAAAAAAAAATCTTACTGAATGATGCATGAATTGATTGCGTGAGCTTGAGTGTTTCAGGTTAAGGGATCATGTTCAAGGAGCTGACAACAACCCTCTTCTCATATTTCCTGAAGGAACTTGTGTAAATAACCATTATACGGTGATGTTTAAGAAGGTATTACCAATTTGTTGCAAGCTTGCAGTTAAAATTTTGCTCCATACTGTTTCATTCAAACTTTAATCGACATGATATTCTGCAGGGTGCTTTCGAACTAGGCTGTACTGTGTGCCCAATTGCAATTAAGTACAATAAAATTTTCGTTGATGCCTTTTGGAACAGCCGGAAGTAAGTTGCATTATCCCATATTGCTAATTGTTGTTATCATGTGTGTCTGAACATGTGCCCATGAGAAAAAATGCTCTTTTTGTTTTTTAAGGGAAAAAGATAAAACAAAGAAAATGGCAACTGGGGATGCTTGTATATCTCTTTGATTATAGTTTTCCATATTCAAAGATACTGTATTCTGGTTGCTTCTTGCCAGCACTGCTCGAGCCCTTTTTTTTAGCAGTAAACTCGATTTTTGTGCTGCTCACTCTTATGTGATGTTTGAACGTCCACAATGGACATCTTATATGTTCTTGTTGCCAAGTATTTTTCCATTTTTTTGTTCCAATTTCATCCCGACGATGTTGCACAGTAACTTGACCAATATCCAAGATGCATAGTCTTTATTTATGTAGATGGCCTTAAGTTTGTGTTTTCCTTATTGGACAAAAATCGAGGTGCACCAATTTCAAATTTCCTTCAACAACCATCCTTCTTTTATGTTATAGGTAGAGTGATGCCATACTTATGTCTCATTTTGCAGGCAATCTTTCACAATGCATCTGCTGCAGCTAATGACATCTTGGGCTGTTGTTTGTGATGTATGGTACTTGGAGCCTCAGAACCTGAGACCTGGAGAGACAGCCATTGAATTCGCAGAAAGGTATTTACTTTTGACCCAATCAGCAATTTGTTTTGGCTATTTGCAGTGACTTCCTCTATGGTGTTCGATGCATCTTTCTGAAGATTATCTTCCACATGACTGACTTTGTTTCGGTTGGAATGCCATCGTTCAGGGTTAGGGACATAATATCTGTTCGAGCAGGTCTTAAAAAGGTGCCATGGGATGGATATCTGAAATACTCTCGGCCCAGCCCTAAACATAGAGAGCGGAAGTAAGCCAAGCACATTCCCTTATATCTTCTTTTCTCTTTTACGTATTTAAAGTACCAATAGTTGATGGAATCTCATCATGCTTTTACCTTTGTAAATGTTTACATTTTAATTGCCTAATCTATATCTTTCTGATCTGGCATATTGTCACTTTAAGTACATAAAATTTGGAAAAGACTCGTATACTGAGATGATAGTGGTCTGGATATGATCATAAATATTATTCTCTTCTGGCCCTATTGGTGGCATGCTTCATAGATAGATTAAGATATAGTTCCTGTTGGCATACATCTTACCATTCTAGGTGTAAAACCTATTGCTTTCAATAAGGTTTGGTAGGTCCATAGGTTTTTTGATAAAGGATGTTGTAACTTGTAACCGTTTTTTGGTTTTCTGTATTTCAGGCAACAGAGCTTTGCAGAGTCAGTACTACGGCGGCTGGAGGAGAAATGATATGTAATTTTGTACTTCTACTCTGTCTTAGTATTGTTGCTCAAAATGTTTGTAGACTTGGCATTCTAGAAATTCGTATGCAGACTTTGATTCTTAGCATCAATTGAGGTGTGGGTTTGAAAAATAAGAGGGTTGAGGAAATTGCGTATCATAGGTCTGAAAGTAGTAGCCTTTGTTTTCGACGCATGAAAGATAGTCTAACGGCTCTATGAAAGCTTGGTTTTTGGTTTTACTATCATGGTCCATACTAAGTTATGAAAACAAAAGGAAACTGATACTTTTGGACGTCAATGCTTCCCGTAAATGGTTTGTTCGACTGTGGAACTGTGCTAGAGAAGCTCTGCAAATTTCTAATCGTATGACACCAAGGTTATTCCTGTTTTAGGACGGCTCTGTCCAAGTGAAAAGACTTTGTCAAATCAAATGGAGACTACCCCATCAAATGCTAGAATTGATTGTTGATCTGTTTTAATGACCGTACTGGAGGATCCGGGCATTTTTTTGGTACTAAGGCACGTGGTAGAGAAATGTACAGGAAGCTATTCAAATGTTCATACAAGCTCCCTCGTCTCACACAAGCTGGCGTCTTAAACGTGAGCTTGCTTGGGTGGGACAAATTTTTTTCCTAAAACACCAGCTTGGGTGGGACGGAAGGAGTATCATTTTGCATGACTTATTGCTTCATGGCTTTACATCCATTTGCTTGCTAGTTAGTATTTTTTTTTTTTTTTTTTGGCAAGGAGGAATATTTGGCCAGCGGCTTGCAAACCATTCGCCAAATTCTCGGTGCCAGTCACCTACTTAATCAGTCATATAGTTGTAAACCTCCATATTAGTGCCTGCGCTGCTGCAGCTGCAAAATGTCTTATCTTATTGCCGCAAGTGCTGGATTAACATCAAACGGTCCCATCAAGTACTCCATAATTCCCATTTAAGTCCCGCAAAAGGGTATTCACACAGATGGGATGGTTTGGTATGAACATGGAAATCACAACCCAGTCGTCACTTGCCGTGTCCCAGGCAGCACGAAGTGAGAAGATAGCCAACCTAAGTCACCTCTGAGGTCAACTTCCGTAAATGCTTTTGCCTTTTGTTTCCACCTTGACTCTTGACGATTCCAAGTGCTCCTCCCCTTGGAAAGAAAGTGGGTTGATCGATGATCATCATTTTAAGTACCTTAAAGTCCTCTCAAAAGAAAATGCAACCAAAAAGAGATGAGTTCTGGAAGCATCATTCTTCTACCTCTGCTCTTTCTTTCTGCTCTCTTCACGCAATCAACTGCGGAGGGATTCCAGTGCACCGAGGGTTCGACATGTCAGTCCCTGGTTGCCTACAAACCCTACAGGGACACCAACATCTCCTCCATCCAAAAACTCTTTGGGGTAAAACACCTAAACTCCCTCCTGGGTGCAAACAATCTCCCAGCAGAAACACCACCGGGCTACATCATCACAGAGGAGGAGACCATAAAGATCCCAGTTCCATGCATTTGCTTCAAGGGGAGAGGCGTCTCGAACAAGATGCCAATCTACACCGTCCAGCCAGGGGACGGGCTTTTTGTGATTGCGAACACTGTGTTTGCGGGCTTGGTTACATACGAACGCATCCAAGACGCCAACAGAATACCCAATGCAGATGTAATTGAGAAGGGACAGAAACTGTGGATCCCATTGCCATGCAGCTGCGGTGGCGTGGATGGGGAGAGTGTGGTTCACTATGCGCACCTGGTGGAGGAAGGGAGTTCCGTGGAAGAGCTTGCTCAAGAGTACGGGACTACCAACACCACACTGTATAGGCTCAATGGGATTGACAGTGACGCCCAGTTTATTGCAGGAACTCCCTTTGAAGTCCCTCTCAAAGGTCAGTATAGTACTATGATCTACTAGTTCTGACCTGTACAAAAACTAAATTAAAGTGTCTTAATTAAGACTGAATGTGGCGGTGGTTTACAAAGACCCATTAGGCTGCTCTTGATCTTTACCTTTCCACTTTACATGCATAATAATCTGTTCTGTTGCATGTGTATCATAAGCAGAACCTTCTTAGTTGCAAAGCTGACTTGTGTGTTTACACTTGGATACAGACTTATTCAACAAGAAGTCAGATTCCCGTGCAATGCACGGCTTCTTTAGTTTTTGCTGTGACTTGCGTGACCCTTTCTTTTCTTATGCATTACTTAATCTTAACATATTTAGAAGTTAGATCATAGACGGCCGCCATTAATCAATAAAAATAAAATCATACGTAAATCTTGAATAGTCTCATCAACATGATATGGAATTCAATATCATGCCTTTGCGTTTGTACTTGTTAGTGATGGATAAGCGCATGGATTATAAAGAACATATATAGACGCCGGTATGACTAGTTCAGAATTGATACTGTATTTTTCATGAGAAACGAATTCAACACAAACATTTTATAAATGTTACTACCTCCTCAAGAATGTGGTTAGTATGGAACTTTTGAAGCTTTAATTGAAAATTTTTGTTTGTCTTGATGACAGACCTGGCAATATAATTATTTTCTTTTTCATAATTTTGCAAAGAAGACTTTGACTGCTTGGTTTTTGGCGCAATGTTTATGTGTTGGAATATTTTTCTTTGGCGCCACGACCCACCAACGAACAAGATAGTTAAGTAAAATACTCCCTCCGTTATAAAGGGAGTAATTTGTAGGATAATAATACATTGAAGGATGCCTTGAAACAGAAAGCATAATAATTTTTTTCCCAGATAAATTAAGAAGCGAAGACTTTGAAAACTGATATAAACACAGCAGCACCCAGGTCAACACTTCCCTCCCTTCCAGTCAATTTATCCTGCCCAATAAACCCACTAAGAAACTTCAACTGTGTGAGTGTGTGACCCCACTCCCTCCCTCTCTTCTACTACTTCCACTTCTTCTTTATTACAACCACAGATTCCACCCACTTTAAACACACAATAACTCCCAAGTTCAAAACTTAAAACCAGGAAAAGCAAAAAAAGAAAACAAAAAGGAAGCAAAAAAAGTACACCAGAAGAAATGGCTGCTTCTGGTTTGGCTCCTCCTCTACTCCTGGCATTAGTCCTCTTCTGTGTCCTCCCAACAAGATCATCCTCCCAGGCAGCGCCTTTCAAATGCAGCTCCACCGCCACCTGCACCGCCCTGGTGGACTACATCTCCCCCAACAGAACCACCCTCGCCCACATCCAGACCCTCTTCACCGTCCGCAGCTTCCGCTCCCTCCTGGGCGCCAACAACCTCCCGCCCTCCACCTCCCCCAACACCACCGTGGAGGCCCAGCGCCCCACCAAGGTCCCCTTCCCCTGCGTCTGCCGCAACGGCACCGGCGTCTCCAACGGGAAGCCCCTCTACAAGGTGGTGAAGGACGACGGGCTGTACCACATCGCGGTGGAGGTGTTCTCGGGCCTCGTCACCTACCAGCAAATCGCGGCGGCCAACAACATAACCAACGTCAACTTGATCCTGGTGGGGCAGGAGCTGTGGATTCCGCTGCCCTGCAGCTGCGACGACGTGGACGGGGCCAAGGTGGTCCATTACGGGCACGTGGTGCAATCTGGGGGCACCCTGGAGGCGATTGCGCAGGACTATGGCACTACTGTGCCGGCGCTTACCAGGCTCAACAATGGGGTCAATGATTCTTCTCTCTTGGCTGGTCAAGTGCTTGATGTTCCCGTTAAAGGTTCTTTCTTTCTTTCTTCCTTTCAAGAAAACTAACACTCCTTTTTATCTTCTTCTTGCTCTTCTCTCTTTACTTCCTTCCTTCATCTTACGTTTAGTTAGAACTGAAATATATCCCAGTTGAGTTGGTATTGGATTTTGCCAGATGAGTGCTTCTTGCGTTGACTCTCTAGCTAGAGTTTTCTAATTTCATGGGTTACTGAATTATTATTTCCCTTAAATTAATAATATAGATAAGCTTTGATCCTTTTTTTATAAAAAAAAAAGGAGATGCATTATTGAAGTCCAAGAGGTGACTCTTTATCTGAAAGACGTGCTATATATTTACAAAAGAGAAATGGTTTTGGTTCTCAAGTAAACTCTGAAATAGTCCATATGTGTGTTTAATTTCTTTGCCATAATTAGAGGTGTAAAGTGTGTTTTTAATAAAAGTATAAAGAAAAGTAATCCAAGATGCCTATCCCCTGAAAAAAACTCTAAAATTTTGAAATCTGAACAACCCTTTGACTAAATCCTAAGAGGGATGCCTGAGGTGGCAAGAATTGCGGCTTAATGACTTAATCATGTAGAGAATCAAAGTGTTTCTTTTTTTTTTTTCCTGTCAGGAAAATCATTTATTTTACGTTGCAAAAATGTTGGTTTAATTATTAGCTACTGGACATAGTTGTTGTGGAGCAAGATGGCACATGTGTTGAAGGAAAGCTGTCTTAGTGGAAACACTTTTTAGAAACATTTGGGAGGGATGTATTTGGATTTTGCTAAAGGATATTCTTGCAACTTGGTATTGATATGCCTTTTATCTTAGTTTAGGATTGGAAAATGCTACAAAGTGGCAAAATTGTTGTCCAAATCGAATAGAAGTGGCAGAGTGGCATGGCATGTGGCTGTCTGCTTAGCTATCCACATATAACATATACAACGAAGCATTGCGAAGTAGCGAAGTAACTAGAAGAGCTTTATTAGTGCTTTGTGGATTTTAACAGAGAGCATTTTGTATGCATATGGTCTCCCTATCTGGCCACCTTACTTGTTTTCTGCCAACTCCCTCCCTCGGATTTATGACATGTTGACAGGCCTTGCCTTGTGTTTGATGTAATATGCTTATAATAGCTCTGGTCTATGTTCCACATGGGGCCACCAATTATGTTTCTCCTGTTTCCTATTTTCTGTCGGTATGCCACCATTGTAGACTTTTTAACCTCTTCTACATGATACCATCTATATATTGAGAATTGAATATATCCTCATATGATGGCCTTAATTTTGTAGTAGGTAAAAGCAACCATATTCCTTTTGGTTCTGCATTACTGTGTGGTGTGGTTGAATATCTAAAACAACCGGCGTGATATGGTGTGGATCAAGCAGATTTTGGCTAACTATATATATATATGTATCTAAATGTTACTGTTTTACAGCTTACTTGCATGGATTATTGATGTATGAAGTGATGTTGAATTGATGATGCTAATAATTCCTTTTTGGTATTGGCAGCTTGTAATTCGTCCGTGAGAAGCGACTCGCAAGATTACCCTCTACTAGTTGCAAATAACACTTACATCTTCACTGCCATGGGTTGTGTGAAATGCAAGTGTGATCCTTCAAACAACTGGACGTAAGTGTCTTCAAAACTGGGTGCCTTCTTTTGCTGTCTGTTAATTAGAATATTTAGTCCCAGGTATGGGAGCTTTTAAAATGTGGGTATGTTTTTTATTAATTATATATGCTGCAGGTTACAATGTGAGCCATCGGGGGCCAAGCCAACGAATTGGTCAACTTGTCCGGCGATGCAGTACTGTCAAGGTGCAGACGGCAGCTTATTATCCCTGGGCAACACCACCGCAACAAGCTGTGGCGCAGCCACCTGCGCCTACGCTGGCTTTAACAGAAACCAAACCATCTTCACAACTCTTGCCACACCTACCTGCCCGGCCAACACTCCTGGTAATTAATTAAGTGCACACAACACAGTGTTAATTTATGCTTTTGGTGATGGGATCATTAATTAATTATATATCAATTTAAGTTTCCAGTACTATCAGTTGGAAGCTTAACTTATTGTTCTGTTTCTAATTTATTGTTGATGGAACAGGATCATCCCCTGGCAATTACGCATCAAGAAGAATCGGCTTCACTACTTGGAGCTCCCTACTAGTTTCATTTCACTTGCTCCTGCTTCTTGTGTATCTTCTGTAGTCGATTGTAATCATATATATATATAGTTGCAATTTCAATAATCTATTCCGGTTGATTTCGTGTAAATCATCTACTTTGATGGATAACGTGATGAGGTGGTGAATTGGAGTCTTATTATCTTAACCAAAACGAAGACATGATTTTATCCATAACCAAAACGAAGAAATAGTTTATGTGACATGACCTAAAAGGATTTACCATCCCTGTAGCCATGAAACTGTTGTTGGGTACATGATCACAGTAGATGCAAATACAAAATTTGATTCTGGCCCACTCGTGTAAAATGCGATACCTAAAGGGTATGGTACTACTGTAAACAAACAAAGAATTGTCGGTCTTGAATGCAATGCAACCCCTCACGATTTGCATTTACAAGCATGTTTGGTTCAATGTTAATTGGATATAATGAAGTGGAGTCAATTTCGTTTAGATGACATGTGTTAATCTCAATCACAGGAGAAAAATAGAGTGTTTTATATTGGAGGAGGTGAGCAACACTGAAACATTTTAGACATCTTTTCCTCCCTTTTTGTTTTTTGTTTTTCTCTTCATTGTTGAACACAGTGGTAGATGGATTTTATGAGTACTACATTCATATTGTGTTGGTCAGTTCAACTGTGCTTAATCTTATTTTTTTTTTTAATTTTATTTTGTTCATGAGGTAAGGTCCATGTCATGTCACCTTCAACGTGTTTCCTATTGGGAAGTCGATATCTCTTTGTGTGTGTGTGTGTGTTTTTTTCCTTTTTTGTAATGTTCAAGAGTTGATGATGTAGGAAGTAAGAAACTGGGAGGAGGAGCTTTCTAGTTCTAGATGCTTGTAATGAAGTAGGAGTTAAAAGGTGTTAACAGGGACGTGTAAGAAATACAGGGACTAGCGTGCATTTCGGCCTTCAATTTTAACTTCCCAGGCCATCATTAAAAAAAACACTAAAAAGCCAAAACAAATTTTGATAAGACCCATCATCCTTAAACTTCCTTCCTCGTTCGTTCCCCATAGCCATGGCGATAAACCTCGTAACGATGTCTTCCATGATCTTGATTTTGTCCTTTTCTGGCTTTCGAAGAATACTGTAGATTCTAAAACAACAAACATAGTTACCAAACCAACCACTTTATCATTATTGAAACGAGCACCTCCACCGACAAACGCCAACAGCAAAACAAGAAGGTAAGAAGGTGATGGATGATATGGCCTTTCTCTCCTCTCAATTATATCACTTATCACTCACTCTCCCTCCCTCCACCACTGTAATTTAATTTTGCTCCTCCCTTTCCCTTCATTTCATTTCATTTAAACCGAATTACACCCTCGCCTCCCTCCGTTCCTTTTTATTGCTATTCTTTCACTCTCCGAGTTTCAATCTTCCTCTCTTTTTCTAGAAAAAAAAGGGTATGTATGTGTGTACAATTTGCATGGCAAAGGTCCATTCTTTAGTTCATTGCATATGAATATGATGATCCCTTCTGCATTCATATTATATATTTCAGCTTTATGGCCTTCAAATCATATGATTGTTTCTGTAATTCCTTGCTCTTCAGTTCTGAATTATAATAAATATGATAAGACTGTTATCCCCCCTCCCCCCACAATCATTGTTTTTGACAGTTATTCCATTCTCGTTGAAATTATGTATATATATATATATATAGCTTTGCAGGGACACCTTCCTTTTGGTTTATAATCCACTGACAGCAATTTCTAGTGATGATTACTAGAAAATTGAGTGGCAGCTTACTGTCTAGTGGATATGTGGGTAGGAGCAGCGAGCAGAGGGGAACATCGAGTGTGAATAACCAATTCTCTTTGCCAAGTACGAGCAGGATTCCTAGGGGATCAGTGTGTGGAGATGCTGTGCACAACACTCAAATGTCTGCAGGCTACAGGGATTCCTTGTCTCCTCTGGTGGTCCAACGGAGGAAACCACGTCCTGGGGTGGTTTATAACCAGTCAAGCTCTGGTTACAGCGTTGGATCTGCGGAGCCGCCCAAGAGATTGGTATCCGACGGAGAAGAACAGCCCATCAATGGCTCAAGAGATAAACAAATGTATGACTGAAACCCCCTCGTTTTGAATGTTTTTGCATTACTTATTACATAATTTTATTCCCAAAAATGAAGTTTATTTCCCATGGTTTAGTGGGAAGATAGATTCTGACTTATGGTAGTCTTTGAGAATGCCATAGGAAAGTTTCACTAGACAAAAGGCATATGATGGAGCCAAATTTAAGACTGTATTGCCACAAAACACATGAGAGACTGGCCTTCTCAACTTTACTGATTTTGAGCAAAAAGAGAACTACATTGCCCTTCAAGACTATATATTGTTTGTTTAAGTGAATTGGGGAAGTTTTATTGATTCTTTGTATATATTATCACTGGTTTCTTAATTTCATCTGCAGGGAGTCAAGTGGG
Organism: Turnera subulata; assembly: GCA_028386065.3. Taxonomy (NCBI): domain Eukaryota; kingdom Viridiplantae; phylum Streptophyta; class Magnoliopsida; order Malpighiales; family Passifloraceae; genus Turnera; species Turnera subulata. The sequence continues at coordinate 113,664 of JAKUCV010005818.1, read as the reverse complement.
GTTCCTGTCAGCCAACCACAGTCATCAGATGTAAAACGTGAGCTTATGATGCTTTCTTTTCCTGCACTAGCTGGACAGGCAATTGATCCTTTAACACAGCTAATGGAGACGGCTTACATTGGTAGATTAGGTATTATCTTCTTTTGCTCTTTTCCTTTGTTGGTACACTAAGTAGTGCTACTTCTATTGGGAAATTTGGTGGAATATGCATTAAGTTCTCCATAGAGTACCAAGGTTGGTGCTTGTAGTCCACATTCATTATTGTCTCTGAGTGCATGCATGTTGATTATTTGATTCTATAACTGGTATGGGTTTTCTTGTTGAGTTAGTCTTTTCTTTTTTGTCCTCTCTAATTGAGTTCATTGTCCTAAACTATGGAGTTTTATTTTCCTCCCCCTCTGTAGGTCCTGTGGAGTTGGGTTCTGCTGGTGTTTCTGTAACGATTTTTAACAATATTTCAAAGCTATTTAACATTCCTCTACTTAGTGTTGCGACGTCCTTCGTTGCCGAGGACATTGCAAAAAATGCTGAGAGATATTCTACTTCTGGTATGTAAGCCCTCCATTTCCGTTTCAATTGCTGCATTTTTTTCATTGCTGAGGAATCAATGAATAAAATTTTTGCATCCCATCTAACTTGACTGCTTCTTGTGCCGAAATGGTACTCAAGAAGATGGTACCAACGGGAACACTGTTGGCTTGGTTCAAAGAAAGCAGTTATCCTCTGTTTCAACGGCTTTATTGTTAGCGGTTGGGATCGGCATCTTTGAGGCTGTAGCATTGTTTCTGGGAAGTGGACCTTTTCTTAACCTGATGGGCATAACAGTAGTAAGTATATCAATTGGGTTCATATGAATGCCAGTTAACCATATACTTGTCTTTTCCTTGCTCCCTCATCTGTTTTCCTTTCTGCTTCTCTTCCCACTCGAAATAGAAATAAAACACCAATGAGTCCTTTTAACTTTCTTTCTTCTCTAGTTTAGATGATAAATGTTTACACAGATTGTACTGGTGGTTACTTTATGAGCAGGATTCGCCAATGCGTGTTACCTCAAAGCTATTTCTTTCATTGAGAGCCCTTGGCGCTCCTGCAGTTGTTCTCTCTTTGGCTCTTCAAGGCATTTTCCGTGGCTTCAAGGATACAAAAACTCCTGTTTTTTGTTTAGGCAAGTGTTTACTTTAGTTTTTCAATGGTTGAAGTTGGAATTTCGGATATTTTCCACCTGCTTTTGTAATCACAGGCCCTTCAGCCATCTGTGCTTCCATTCTTCTCATGCTGTTTTGTTATCCTCTACCTCTTCCCGAAGAATCAGTTCCTCTATATTTTATCTCATTAAGTAGTGTAATTCTGCCTGATGCAGGTTTAGGTAATTTATCAGCTGTAATACTGTTCCCCATTTTGATGTATTATTTTAAGTTGGGTGTAACTGGAGCGGCAATTTCCACTGTTGTGTCTCAGTATGTGCTCTATCCATGGCTTTGCCTCAGTTTTGCTTTACTTTGCTCTAACTATTTGTGATAGTAACGTATCACTATTTACTTTGTTTCTGATAAATTTGACAGTAAATCTTTCATGTCGCAGATACATCGTCACCTTTTTAATGATCTGGCAACTAAACAAGAGGGTTATATTATTGCCTCCAAAAAGGGCTGCGCTGCAATTTGGTGTCTATGTGAAATCTGGTGAGTTTTTATAATTTATTTATAGAACTTAAGAAAGTGCAATTCAATTCGATTCAATCTTGTTCTTGCAGCTGTTAACTTCTGCAGAAATGTTGCTACTTCCTGGAATTATGTATTGCACTATTGACACACTGTTAAACAACCTTCTCAATCATTTGTGCTTGTAACTGTCTATTCTATTTTTGTGGAGATTCTGGGCATTCTTTGTGTCACACTAAAGTAATGGCGTGTTATAGGTGGTTTTCTCATTGGACGAACTCTAGCTGTTTTGACAATAATGACGATAGCGACTTCAATGGCTGCACGTCAAGGTCCTGTAGCCATGGCTGCACACCAGATATGCATGCAAGTATGGCTGGCTGTGTCTCTTCTTACAGATGCATTGGCTGCGTCTGGTCAGGTATAAAATGTTCTGTCTGGTTCAGTTGTCTGCACATGAAAGTCTTTGTTTTTGTTGATGTCCAAACTTTAATCACTGCTGCAGGCTCTAATCGCAAGTTATTTCTCAAAAGAGGACTACAAAACTGTGAGAGAAGTCACAAACTTTGTTTTAAAGGTAGAGTATTATTTGAAGTAAAATCCACATCGGGTTTCTGTTTAGTATTCTACTATGAATTTGTGGTTTCAGTTTGACCATGAATTTGATGCGCCTCTCTGTTTAGGTTGGACTGGTAACAGGTGTTTCCCTGGCCCTCTTTCTCGGTGTATCTTTTGGTTCCATATCTCCTTTTTTTACCAACGATGCTGAAGTTTTAGGGATTATTAGAACTGTAATGTTGGTAAGTCTACTGGTATACCATGTGCTTCAGTCAATCTTTTTGTGGTTTTGCTCTTACAAAGCACTGTCCTTATTGCTGTAGTTTGATTGAAAATTTTGTTTCAGTTTGTCAGTGCTAGTCAGCCTCTCAATGCTCTGGCTTATATTTTTGATGGTCTTCACTATGGTGTTTCTGACTTTCCATATGCAGCCCGCTCTATGGTAAGCTGCTACTTCATGTTGGAATTTTTCTCTGATGCCCTCAATACAGGCAATTAACTTTTGGTGTATGATGAACAGATGGTGGTTGCACTGATATCTTCTGCAGTTCTGCTTTATGCTCCACCAATCTTTGGCCTCCCAGGGGTTTGGTTTGGCTTGACTCTCTCCATGGGCTTGAGAACAGTTGCAGGATTTATCAGGTAGGTTGAAGAAATATTATGTGCAGTTTCTTGCTTCCGTAATCTGAAGGGATTGCATATGTTCTGTGTGAGACCTTTTAACGTTTGTGAAACACAATTTGTGTTAACTGATTCACGCACCTTGGAAACATAATCTACACTGATGTTCTAGACCAGCTTTGACTACATTGAATATGTGTTTGACGTCCAAAGAACATTATTATGCTTATGCAAAATTGATGTAGAGTGTTTTGCTTACATTCTTTTGCATTTGTCTCTAATGTTGGTTGTTTCTATTTCAGATTACTGTCAAAATCTGGTCCATGGTGGTTCTTGCATAGGGATTCCCAGAGTATTCAGGTTGGTTGCTATGGCTTATTCTGGTCTGCTGTTGCCTTTTTCTTTTCCTCCAGTTAGTATCCAATTTATCCATGTTGCTGGATGCAGTACAAGTTTTGGAAACAAAAACCGAACTAAACTGGTTTTCTTTTTTAATCCTGTCACAGCTTGCAAGTCAATAAGGGAAGAAAAATCAACAAATGTTGCTGAAGTATGCTCGTACCCAGTTGGGTAGAATCTTTTAGGATGCACTGCAGTTATGAGCATTTCATTTTTGTTGGCTGGTCAACGAGTGCATGACCATCATCCGTTGGTTAAACTGCAGCAAAACTGCCACTGTCGTCCATTTTCTGTGATGGCATAGTTGATTTATTTTATTTTATTTTTTTATTAGCAGGTATTAATTTATTGGTTGCTCGTTCTTTTACCACATTTATTCACTTATTTTGCTGCGTTATTATTTAGTCAAAGGAAAAAAAAATTCAGGCTCGAGAGCAGTCAGTCGAGTCTCTGTAGTAAATAGGAGGGAAACATCTGACACTGCCGTGCCCTTGCATTGCATGCTTATTTTTTGGCTACATATAGTCACAACCTATATATATAAGAAAAGATCAAAAGATACAGGCAATCATCACTATCTTTGCAGCTTCATTTCTTTTGTGCGTTATGATGCATATAGGGCAGAGCACGAGGATTTTATTGTGCTCCGTTTTGTGCTTGTAAATGAACAGAAATGGAAACCAACTGCATATTTGATATTACAGTTTGGAAAACAGAACTTTGTGATGCAAGAAGGGAGCAGATGGACTTCAAGGTGAAACGTAGTCTGCTGGTCCATATGGTTGAAACAAATCGGCGAAGAATCCCTTCTTTCTTTTTGGGTTCCAACCCATGTCTTTGCACAGTTGATCATTATACCATATCTGAAGGCCACCGATGCATGATCTCCTGTAATTTTTACCTGAATACCTCTTCATATACATATGCCATTGTGCGATATCTTGTTCCATCTCCTTTATGCTTGGCAACTTGAATGTACCATCAAGAAACTCTGCTACCCATCGGCTTCTTATCTCTGAGGTATACAAGTTTGTCAAACTCTCTGAGAACCCAATCACTGCTAGTTGTGGGATTCTTGGATGAATGCATTCTCTGCAGAATTGGTATCACATGTTGTGTCAAATATTTGTCTTAGGACGTTCCTTTATGGGTTCTATGTAGAACTATAGTCCATTCTAGGTGAGGGAGAAAAGTCATTAACCTGTAGAGAGGAACTGGTGCATCAGCGGATCCAATTATGTGCTTTTGAAAGGTTGTGGACACAAAAATATCTCTGAGTTTTTCTTCGCCTTTAAATCCTGTAGCGAGTATGACCAAATCAGACTCCAGAGGCTTATCCTCGTCATTGACCTTAATCCCTTCTTGGCAGAAGCTGAAGCTAGGCGCTTTCTTCAATATGATGCTTCCCTCTTCTACATTGTCGTAGAATCCATCTGGAACTGTTGAGGTCAAACAAGAACTTAGTTCTTGAAGGAAGCTGTGGCTTGGAACCATTCCAAACTTTGACAAAGGAAGCTTGTTCCTGATATAAGTTTCCACAAATTTTGAGGAAGCCCATCTCTGAGATTTGATTACCAAACGAAATCATATATTGGTCCCTGTAGGGGTAATTAACCTTATATAGTCTCTCCCCCTTTTTGTCTTATAAGACAATAATGGAGGAGACTAAAAAACTGTAAACTGAGTAGGAAGTTACACTCACCAGAGGTGTTAGGATTGTTGCCAATAGACTGAGGAGAAACCCTTCTCCAGGCTTGTGAACCATGAGTTCTGAAAAGCGATTACAGTACAGATATGCTAAATGAACCCCCCAAGGATAATAGTCAGGGACATTCCAGTGTTCAGTCCTATATAGAACAGTGCATGGATGTTCTACACCTGCAAACGAATGAAATGAAAATCTTAATGAGAGAACATATAAGGTTTGGCTTTTACTAATTCAGATTGTGTTTGATTAACTGACCATTTGCGGCTGAGCACTCCATTGCGATGTCCATGGCAGACTTCTGGAACCCAACAACAGCAACTCGCTTCCCTTTAACAAAGTTACGAGCGGTTTCATTGTCCATGTTGGAATAGTCTACAGAATGTATCACCTCGCCATTGAATGCTTCGGGGCCTTTGTCAGGATGGAATTCGGGCAGGTTTGGAACATCACTGAACCGTCCCACGCAAAGTATCACAAAGTCCACTTGGTACACCTCAGTTGAGAGGATAGCAGAGTTTTGTGTCTCAAGTATCCATTTCCCTCTGGAGCTAAAAGGCTCACCGTTGCCACCCCACAAGCTCCATGCTTGCATCTCTTCATCACCTGCAGGGGGGCCTTCATACTTGATGCCAATGACTTTGGTGTTGAACTTGATGTGTCGAAGCAAGTCGAAATGAGTTGCGTAGGAGCAGACATAATCCTGCACCAGACGTTGGCTTGGGTACTCCTCTGTCACAGAATCGGGCCAAGGAAAATCTGAGAACTGGTATGCTGGTTTTGGTGTCTGGAGCTTAGTGGTCTCGATGGTTTTGGTCCATACTCCTCCGATGTTGCTTCTTGCTTCGAACACAATGGGATCAAAACCCTTTGAGACCAGGTATTTGCAGGCAAGAAGACCACTAACACCTGCTCCAATAATTGCTATCTGTTTTTCCATTCTTATTATTGTGAAGAAGCTTAATCTGTAAAGTTGGGTATGGAATGGAACTCCAATACTTCCATTTACATATGTAGATGTGCCCTGAAAGGATATTTCTTTAGCTGAATAAAGTACTCATAAATGAATGTACCATGTAAACGGGTGGAAATATAATGTGCCAACCAATTTAGTTGAGGAGAATAAGTTTCTCTCCTAGTAGTCTAACATAACAAAAGGTGAAAATAGTTATCCGTTTGGTATCCAGAGCTTTGCCCGACTAATATGGATCAACCCGGATCACGCATTTGGTTATGATAGGTGAGTCTCTCCGTGAGGATTTTTTACGTTCCCAAGGGCTCGAACCTGAGCGTTGAGTGATAGAGCCGATCGGCTATATCAAGAAGAAGGAGACTAAAAGGAAATTGGGATTCTAAGAACGTAGCTGTATTGAAGGAAAAACTCAGTAACTGTCACAATTCAGATGCCACTTTACAATGATCCCGACACTATTTATATCCCAAGACCCTACCTCAACGACCTGTAGTCTACAAAAGTAAATGAGTTGATACGACACCGTCGTATCAATACTCCCTCCTTAAAGAATGAGCGACATCTCTTCACAACAACACAGTAGACACTTAAAGAATGAGGTACATTTCTACACAGACAACACACTAAACATCCATTACAGTAACAAAGACAGGCTCTCATCACACAATCTCTTTTAACTATTTATCCCACAAACCAAGGAAACCGATTCATGATTTCATCAGCCCATTCCCATGAAGCCTCTTCTGGTGAGCATCCCGCCCAATGAATCAACCACTTAGTGACCGTCACATGGCCTCTCCTAGCTGGTTTCCTCTCCAAAATTGCAGCAGGTGTCCTCACCGCCTCTTCCGCAAACTGAGGAAGTTCATTTGAACCCACAATGACAGGTCCAAGAGCAGCCTTGAGTTGCGACACATGGAAAACATCATGAACCTGAGTACCAGGTGGTAGCTGCAACCTATATGCCACCTGCCCTATGCGCTCCAACACTTTATAAGGTCCAAAAAATCTTGGTGATAACTTCTGATTTACTCTCCTCTGGACAGTTTGTTGTCTGTAAGGTTGGAGCCTCAAAAACACCCAATCACCAACAGAGAACACGCGCTCAGTACGGTGTTTGTCAGCTTGTGTCTTCATTTTACCCTGCACTCGCAAGAGCTGTTGCTTAAGCAACTCAATGGTATCTTCACGATCCAAAAGTGACCGGTCCAAAACTTCATTATCCGAATCACCGGGCAAATAAGGAACATGCACAGGTGGAGCAATGCCATACAAAGCTTGAAATGGGGTGCACCGTAGACTGGAGTGATATGTTGTATTATACCACATTTCAGCCAATGGCAACCATTTAGCCCATTCTCTTGGTTTGGAACCAGTAGTGCATCTCAAATATTGCTCAAGACCACGATTCACCACTTCAGTTTGTCCATCCGTTTGAGGATGATAAGCCGAAGAGTAATGTAAATCGACTCCTTGTACTCGGAATAACTCCCTCCAAAACTTACTCAAAAACACTGCATCTCTATCGGACACAATCACCAAGGGCATGCCATGCAATTTAACCACTGAATCCAAAAAGACTTGTGCCACCAATGAAGCTGAATAGGGATGAGGAAGAGCACAGAAATGTGCATACTTTGTTAACCGATCAACAACCACCAATATCACTTCCTTCCCATTGGATTTCGGTAAACCCTCAATGAAGTCCATAGTGATATGTGTGAACAAGGACTGTGGCAAGGGCAGGGGCTGCAATAATCCTGGAGTGGCCACCCGTTCATATTTATTTTGTTGGCATACAACACAACAACGAATAAATTCTCGAACCATCTTGTTAAGTCCCTTCCACCACAGCACACTCTTCAATCTTTTAACTGTAGGGGTGACTCCGGAATGACCAGCCCAAGAACTTGCATGAAATAATTCCAGGAGGCGCTGCTGTAGTGAGGTATCATTGCCCACTACCAATTTCCCTTTCCTTCTTAACAGCCCATCAATCCAAGAAAATTTCCCCAAGGTCTGCACTCCCAGATTTTCCATCTCCCGGATTTTAGCAACCAACAGCGCATCCTGACTCCAACTGTGCTTAATGTCCAGCAGCAAAGTTGAGTCCAAATCAACAATCATCATAGAATAAAGGGTAGAGCTAGGGACACGTGACAAGGCGTCAGCAGCCACATTTTCTTGTCCTCGCTTATAAACAATTTCATAGTCCATGGCTAACAATTTAGCCAACCAAGTTGATTGACTAATTGTAGTTAATCTCTGCTCCAGCAAGTACTTCAAACTGCGATGATCCGTACGAATGATAAAGTGTCTATCAAGCAAGTATTGCTGCCATTTTTCAACAGCGAACAGGACAGCAAGGAGTTCTTTCTCATACACCGACAAGCCCTGATGTTTTGGTGATAAAGCCCGACTAGCGTAGGCAATTGGATGGTCGTTCTGCATCAAAACTGCCCCAATACCCATACCCGAAGCATCTGTCTCAATGATAAAAGGCTCGCTGAAATTTGGTAAGGCTAGAACTGGAGCAGTCATTAGCGCCTCTTTAAGATTATCAAAAGCTTGTTGAGCGTCACTGGACCAACAAAAGGCATCTTTCTTGGTCAGGTCATGTAGAGGCCGAGCAATTGAGCCAAAATTCCGAATAAATCTTCGATAATACCCTGCCAATCCCAAAAATCCACGGAGCTGCTTCAAAGTTGCAGGAATAGGCCATCTTTGAACAGCCAAAGTCTTCTCAGGATCGGTTTCAACCCCTGCTGCAGAAATAAAGTGACCCAAATACTCTACTTTGGGAGTCCCGAACACACACTTGCTACGCTTCAAAAACAGGGAATTAGCTCGCAGGATATCAAATACCTTCTTTAAGTGGTACTCATGTGCCTCCATAGTAGGGCTATACACCAGAATGTCATCAAAAAAAATGAGAACAAATTTCCGGAGATGCTCCCTAAAGAGCTTGTTCATCAAACTCTGAAAGGTTGCCGGTGCGTTAGTCAATCCAAACGGCATAACCAGGAACTCCCAGTGGCCTTCGTGGCTTTTAAAAGCTGTTTTAAAAATATCTTCAGGGGCCATTCGTATCTGATGATAACCCGAACGAAGATCCAACTTACTAAATACTGCAGCACCATGGAGTTCATCGATCAACTCATCAATTACTGGAATTGGAAACCGATCCTTAACCGTTTTGTTGTTGAGTGTACGGTAATCAACACACATTCTCCACGTACCATCTTTCTTCTTGACCATAACGATGGGTGATGCAAAAGGACTGTTGCTAGGGCGAATGATGCCGTTAGCAAGCAATTCTCGGACCATCTTCTCAATCGCATCCTTTTGAATGGTTGAATGTTTGTATGGCCTCAAATTAATAGCAGAGGTCCCTTCTTCCAAGGGAATACGATGTTCATGACCTCTAATAGGTGGTAGTGAGCGTGGCTCCTCAAACAAGTCAGCAAAGTCACTTAATAACGGATGCAAGGCCTCAGATTCTCTCTTAGTAGGAATATGGGTCGGAATTTCTGCAGGAATAGAAGCATTCACTGGTGTAGGAGGCAAGAGCTGCAGGCTGCAACACTGTAAAGGAACCAATTGATCAACATGTTCGAGCATATGAGACAAGTGCTCTGCCCCGATTTCCATTAATGGAGAATCTGGCACGCCATGAACTGTTAGTTCCCTCCCTTGATCCCAGAATTTGAGCTCCAATTTAGAAAAGTTCCAAGTGGTGTTTCCCAACGACTCCAACCAATCTGTTCCCAATACCATATCATATCCTCCAATTCCCACAACAAACAAGTCCAGTTTAAACGACTTCCCACTTAGTCGGCAAGGAAAATTCTTACACACAGAATCACAATTCAACTTGCTACCTCCAGGAATTGCTACCTGTTGGGGTGAAATCGGTGATAGCAAGCAACCCAAACGGTTCGCAGTAGCAGTGTCTAAGTAAGAAAAAGAAGCTCCTGTATCTACTAGGGCATACAAAATCTTCTTCCCATGTGATACCCTGATTCTCATCCGTTTTCCCCCTAGTGTCCCTGACAATGCAAAGGCAGAAAGCTCATGGGCAAAAGAAGTTAAATCATCCACATCTGTCGGCTGCACCGAATACAACCATTCATCACCAGCCAATTCGATGTCTCCTTCAGCACTATCACCACCCACTTCTAAGAGGAAGAATTGGCGTTGCTTGCATCGGTGCCCGGGGTTGTAGCTCTCTCGACAATAGAAGCAAAGACCCTTCTTTCGCAACTCATCACGGACCTTCGGATCAAGTTTAGTACCCACACGAACTGGTTGTTTAGTGGTTGTTAGTCTATTCGCAGACACAGCTCTAGCAACAGGACTGACTACCTCTCCCCCCATGCGTGAAATACCCCGCAATCGCTTAGCTTCATAGACCTTCGCTATGCTATAAGCTTCACGAACGGTTCGTGGTCGGCGCAAGGTCACTTCATCCTGTAAATCTTCCCGCAAACCCCCAACAAAATGACTTAATGCCAGCTCCGGTGAAAGATTGGGAAGCCGAGCCACAAGAGAGTCAAAGCGTTGAAGATAAGCATCTAAATCCCCCACTTGTCGATGGTTCTTCAAAGCAATTCCCGCATCATCGAAAACAGTACATCCAAAACGTTCTGCTAAGGCAGACGCTAATTCTGACCAAGTAAGGACAGCTAGGTTGTCTCTATTCCTGAGAAAACCTTGATACCACCTCAATGCATCACCTTCCAAATTGTAAACGACCAAACGAATCTTCTGCTCATCCACCACACGCTCCAATTCAAAGAAATTTTGGCAGTGGAAAAACCAAGTCTCAATATCCTCCCCATTAAACACCGGAAACCCACAATTGCGAAGGTTGACCCCCAAGCCATCCACACCATGCCTAACCTGAGAAACATAAGGAGTAGAAGAAGGCACAACAGGAGGACGATAATAATCTTGTCGAACCCCAGGACAAGAAGAATACGGCCCCCCTAAGGACGGACCTGCAGTCACTGGAGCAGCAAATGGCATAGTAGAATACGGCATACCCGCAACACCACCCCCCGATGGTGAAGGTGGTGGCAGGACAGTAGAGTATGGGCGAGAAACTTCATTGATCGTTGGTCTCGCCGTGTCGGTGAAGACTGCCCGAGAGGGAAGCGGTGCGTTCAATTGGTACTGGCCAATTTGTAAGGGAACACTGGAACCCAGACCTGTCCCACTCGACACCAACGGCGGAAGTGTCACCGGAACAGAAACTGGAGCCCTAACCTGATCCAAGGGAACCGGAGAAGAACCCGAAAGAGGCGACGGTGAAACCCTCGGTCGCGGAGGAGAACTGACACGAGGTGCCAATAGACGCTCAATCTTGGTAGAAAATGAGAGTAATTGGGCTTCAGTGGACTTCTCTAGCTGCAAAGCCAAAGCTGCCATCTGTTCCTTGTTCTCCGTTGCGATCTTGGCCTGAACCTCCGCCAATCGCTTCTCTGCGTCCGAGGAATGCGAACGGAGAGCCTCATCGACAAATTCCTTAACGGCCACAGCAACCATGGTGATCAGAGGTCAACCACAGACGGCGCCAATTGATAGAGCCGATCGGCTATATCAAGAAGAAGGAGACTAAAAGGAAATTGGGATTCTAAGAACGTAGCTGTATTGAAGGAAAAACTCAGTAACTGTCACAATTCAGATGCCACTTTACAATGATCCCGACACTATTTATATCCCAAGACCCTACCTCAACGACCTGTAGTCTACAAAAGTAAATGAGTTGATACGACACCGTCGTATCATTGAGATCTCGCTTAAGTTGAACCAAAAAGCTTATCACTTGGATTGATTAAATGGAGTTATCATTAACATAGAGAGTCAGTGGATACAATTCTTTCCGTATAGGGAATTGTTGATTTAAGGAGATGATGGGCAAATTGGTATTGTTGTTGACAAAAGGAAATAAAAAAGATGATTTTGAGATCAATTGCCTGCCAAACATTTTTGACCCGTAATTCCTTGGCTTTGGAAGTCAGAGTCTTTTTGTCCAGACTTGAACAGCATCAGCATGTGTCTATGTTATGGCAAGCCACCGCCAGGTTATGGACTGTTAACTTAAAACATACGTATGCAAGCAAAGACTCTTGTTCATCTTTCTCAAAGAAAAAAAAGAAAAGAAAAGATTATTTTTTTAATGAACAAAAAAGACTCTTATTGATTTTCTTTGGATTGCCTTTTATCTGTCAGGTCAGGGGACGCTGATCTCCATGATGATAAATGGAATTTGTTACTTTGCCAGCCACCCAGGGGGATGGAGACACAAAAACTACATTATCTTCTTCTTGTGTTCAAAATAAATGCGGTGCGGTGCGGTGTGGTGTGGCCCTTTCTATCTGAATGATTGTCATATTCAGGTACAGACAAGATGTAAATATTGGGATTGCAGGAATTTTATTAATTGTGTGATCAAAAGATTAAACATAAATCGAATTGCGCCACATGATTAATGTATAGCAACAGGAGCTAGCTAGCTGTTCAGACACACAGAGGGAAATACTCTATTAATTGCCCTTTGGAGTGAAACTAATGTGGATGCCTTCTCCAAATCCCAGTATAGGATTTCGGCGGATATTTCCTTTCTTGATAATTGTCCACCTACAGGTTAATTATATATCAAATCAGAATTCAGAAAGCTACTGCCACAATATATTTTCTGCAAAAGTATATATATATATATATATGTGAACAAAACAAGGTCTTTGGTGTGTGTGTCATTGTACGTATCCAGCAAGCTAATTAGGATGCAGGCATAGGATGGATTAATTACCTGTATTTGGTGACCAAGAAATGGAGGAATGTTGCCATGAACAATTTAGTGAATTCGGAGCCTGCACACTGTCTCTTCCCACCACCGAATGGCATTAGGTTCTTTGAAACAGTGTATGGATTGAACTCCTGTAGGATACATTTATATATCGACGACCAGCATTATCACATTAGTGTCAGCTTCTAACAAATGATGCCATTAATTATGTATGTAACATTTAAGGACGCATACTTTATCGATTATATAGAGGATACTTTTCACTTTCACCAAAAAAAAAAAAAGAAGAGGATACTTTTCATTGCCAAATTGCATGTATATATGCGTACCTTCCAACGCCATGGATTGAACTCAAGTGGATCCTTGAATGTGGTCGGATTTAAGTGAATGGCAGAGTTCACGAGCATGATAACCCAACCAGCAGGGATAGTGTATCCTGAACATAAAATGCATGCATGCGCTTATCAATAATCAATCACTAGGTAGTAGATACCATATATATAATCAGAAAATGCGACCTTCATTAGTTGAGTTGTTGTTGAGAACCAACCTTTCACATTTAGGTCTTCAATTGCTCTTCGTAACAATCCTGGTGCAACATTCCCAAGTCTGAGCGTTTCATTGACAACCTGCAATTAAGTTTCCGATAATCCAAGAAATTTTTTTATAAGGTTATTATTTGGTTTAATAAGGGAAGGAGCATATGTTTGAGATGGTAAGTAAAACTGACTTGACGTGTAAAAGTCATGGATTCATATTCAGCCCAAGTCAGTGGAGAATCTGGATTTTCTCTGTTCTTCACAATAGCTTCATGCTCAGCCTGATAGATTACAAAGTGTTTCCAAAGTCAAGGTTATATGGTAATTGTGAAGGACCAAAGCAGTAGTTTGGTGGTGTGCTCAAAATTTGTCAATAATAGAAAGAGGGCCTTACTGTCAACTCCTCCAACACTAAAGGACGGTCATCAATCAGCTTGAGTGCTAATGCGGTGGCAGCTGAAATGGACTCAAAACTGGCAAATAAAATCCCAAAGATGAGATTGACAACAAAATCTGGGGTCAAGAACTTCTCCTTGTCCATGTCAGCTATAACTTGATCAAGAAAATCTCCTCGGCGCAGCTCCGGCGATTCCATCCTCTCCTTCAGTGTCTGTTTCAAGATGCTCTGTGTCCTCTCTTTGTCCTGCGCAGGTAGTTTGTTGTTTTTTAGTCCTCCAATATATAAGAGCTTAATTAATTATTGATTTTGTTTCAATATATACATACCTTCAAGCACTTATGATATTTAGTGCCAGGGATGTTCAAGGGCAAGGACATGAAGACATCAATGAGGCTAGCGAATTTCTCACTTATATTCTCGGATGAGGTTTCAGCATCATAACTAAATAGTTGCTTGGCAGTGAAGTCGCAGACCATCTGTGTATATATATATATATATATATAGAGTTAGGACTACCAATGAAATCAACTAATGAACAAGTACTAGTAAAATTTATTTTGGAACAAATTAATTAACTTACAACGGAGATTGCATGTTTGACTTCAACTGAAGGGAGGCTTGACCAGTTGTTTAAGGTTTTGGTAATGATGTCCTGGACATGGGGGAGCAGCCTTCCTTTGAGGCTCTCGGAGCCGAAGTGGGTTAAGGTTAGGCTTCTGGCGTACTTGTGGATGATCCCAAAGGCATTGGTCCTGGATTCCCCACTCTGTGCAAACAGCTTGGAGAAGGAGTCCATGTACCACATCTCCACCGACTTGCCTTCTTGTTGGATTATGTAGTTGTTGAATTCTGGATCACCTGATACCACTATGGGTCGACCCAGAATATTTGTGCGGAATATGGGCCCAAATCTGTATTATAATATATAACATTCAACCACAACAATCAATAATGCATGTAGTTGGTTTTATACATACTGACTATAAATGAAAAATGAGGTTATAATTATATACCTTTGGAGTCTCTTTTTGATGAATGGATGAAGGTCGAGAGAATAGCTGGGAACAACGAGCTCAAGGGTTTCTCCAATGAGAGGGAAGCCAGAAGAGCCTGGAGGCACAACTCCATTGGTTTTAGGGTTCCTCCATTTGTTGATTAAGTGAGTGTAGTACACCACAAGCAGAGTTACCACGCACAAGACGAGTGTCCACATGTTTTTTTAGAACGAATTTTTTTTTTTTTTTGAGGAACAAGTGAATTGACAGAAGTTTCTCTGCCAAAAGGAAGATCAAGAACAAGATTAGAAGTGAGGTGGGTCGATGGAGAAATGAGTCAAGGATTAATAACACTTATATAGATAGATAGACACATATGCAGGTGCCAGAATATATCTGCTGCCAGCACCAATAAATTAAGAAGGGCATATTTTGCTGCATAATGGATGGGAAACTAGCTAGCTACAATATTGATCAGGACATGGCGAATTAAACAATATGGACGACGTCTTCAGGGAAACTGACAAGCCAGGGTATATATATATATCGGAGAAGATTAGTAAGATTATTGATTCACGTACGTATGTATACATCTCCCAGTAAAGCAACAAGCCAAGGAATGTAGCTGCTGCATATATATATATATATATATATATATATATATATATATATATATATATAATAAAAACACACACACGCATCTTTGTGGAAATGCAAAACTTGTGGCGCCCTCCCCCAAAAACTACAACGGACTTGATTGAATTTGAGAGACATTCTTCTTCTATAGACTTAATTATTTTGTTATGCATAAAAGAATCCTGTCCTATTGCTAGCTTATTCGTAGATTCCCACACAGATTTCATTATTATTATTATTTATTTGGTTATGTGCTATTGTACTTTTTCCCAAAGTTTGGTCAATTTGGAATTCAACAAATTCTTTTTTGGTTGTGAGACATCAGTTCCTTCCCATTAAAACCTGAAAACATTCAGTATCAAATATTGAACCTAGGACAAGATCTATGCATCATGGAAATGTATGGGCCGACACTAATTAATCTATCGTAGATCCAAAGAAATATGATTAAAACTTGAATTAGCTGCACACAGGGCTGAAATTGAGATAAGTTGATAGTAGATGGTCAATAATAAATAGTGCCAATGATGATAGCAGCCGACAATTAAAATGTTTATTATTTGTTATTGGAAAAAAGCAGGAAGTCTACAGAAAATGGAGGTAGAGCCATAGGGAGGGTTATGATGAATTGTGAGGAGAGGGAGTGAGTGAAACAGAAACTGGGACAACTTGGATCAGTCATGCTTTGGTGAGAAATTAACATGTAAGCCATCTCCAAATCCTAACATAGGGTTCCTCGCCAATTTCCCCTCCTTGATGATCGTCCACCTATATATATATATATATATATCAAAATTGAGAAAATTAATTAGCTACGAGCTTAATTACTTAAATTAACAAAATGTTTCGGCTTTGTATATGTGTATACATATATATATATATAGGCCATAATTAAGTAATGATCGGTGTGTTAATTATTTATTCCCTGTTTTGCATGCATAAAAGAGAAGCCAAGTTAATAATATATATATATATATATATGTACCCACCTGTATCTGGTGACCACATAGTGGAGAAAGATTGACATTAGCAATTTGGTAAAATCGGACCCTGCACACTGTCTCTTCCCCCCACCAAAAGGCACGAAATCCTTTGAGACCACCACATTATTCGAATCAAACTCCTACGCACACATATATATATATTGTTCTCAAAATGTCAAGTAACCAAAAAAATACGTAGTATTACTACTATTGTCTAAAATATTTGGGTAAATTAATTAATAAAAGTATTCACCTTCCAACGCCAAGGATTGAAGACTTGTGGATCCTTAAATGTGGTGGGGTTCATATGGAGAGCTGAATTGGCCACCAGGATTACCCAACCCGCAGGAATTGTATATTCTGAAAAAAAATTAAAACTAATTAACCATGGTCTCAATATGACCAAATAACATCAAGCCCCTGTACATCTCTGTCTGTAAAGTGTAAACAATATTATTAATCACATGTGTTTTTTTTTTTTTCTTTCAAACCTTTTACTTGTATGTCTTTCAATGCTCTTCGTAGCACCCCAAGCCCGACATTTCCTATCCTGAGAGTTTCGTTGATAACCTGCAGTTAATACCCACAACGTAACCAATATTTGTGATTAATTAAGATTGTTGTGTATATATATATATATAGAATGCGTTGAGATTAATGGGGACAATTAAACAGACATTAAGAGTGAAAGTCATGGAGTTGTATTCTGCCCAAGTGAGCGGAGCATTTCTATCTTCTCTCTTCCTCAAAATTGCCTCATGCTCAGACTGATGATCATCATAATTAAATAAACACAAGAATAAATTAGTTAGTCGTCATTTGGTTATAAATTCATTAATTATAATCCTAGCAAAGCCTTGGATATTCAAAAATTATATAATATAAGAAGAATTGATATTTGATTTGATGATCTCCACTGATAGAAAAAGGTGAGGCGTATATACAGTCAATGCTTCCATTACTGAAGGGTGTTCCCTGAGTAACTTGAGAGCCAGTGTTAGCATCCCAGAAATTGACTCTAGGCTGGCAAATAAAATCCCAAACACCATATTGATGACAAGATCCTGCGTCAAGAACTTCTCTTTGTCCATGTCGGCGACGACTTGATCAAGAAAATCCCCTCCTCCACCTCCTCGTAGCTGTGGTGGTGAATCCATTTTTTCCCTTAATACATTCTTCAAGAAGTTCAACACCTTCTCCTTGTCCTGAATATATATACATGCATGCGTACGTGTAAATTAAGGTCTTATATAGTACGTATATATAATTAATTTCCTCGCCAATTTATTAGAGAAAGGAAAAACATATATAGACTAATTATAATTATTCAAATTACATTTTACTACACCTTCAAGCATTTGTGGAATTTGGTACCAGGGATATTCAATGGTAAGGACATGAAGGCATCAAGGACACTCGTGAAGTTTTCACTTAACTTGTCCAATGATAATGAAGAAGCTTCAGCATCATAACTGAACAATTGATTGGCTGTAAAGTCGCAAACCATCTGCACGTAGTGGCGGTAAGTAAATAAAATGGGCAAAGCTCCGAATACCGGATGGAAAATCAGAACAATAAGTAAACAAAAGGGTAACTTTACAAGTGATAAGGCATGCTTGACTTCAATGGATGGGTGATTGGACCATGAACGCAAGGATTTGCTCACTATGGTTTCCACATGAGGGAGCAAGGTTCTCTTGAGATTCTCAGAGCCAAAATGAGTCAAAATCAGGGATCTTGCATATTTGTGAACGATGCCTGTGGCATTGGTCCTGGATTCTCCACTTTGCCCGAAAACCTTTGAAAAAGTGTCCAAATACCACATCTCCACCGATATCCCTTCCTGTTGGTACAGGTAATGATTGAAGACTGGATCCGCTGATACTACCACACCCCGACCTAGGAGATTGGTCCTAAATATTGGCCCATACCTGAACTCAAATTGAAAGTAATTTACCTTTGGAGTACAATGTAATTAAGCCCAAATGAAACAACACCATATATATAAACTACATTTACCTTTGGATTCTTGTTTTGAGGAAGGGGTGAAGGTCAAGAGAGTAACTTGGTATGATGAACTCAAGGGTCTCTCCAACGAGAGGTAAGCCCATGGATCCCGGGGGCAGGGCCACGTTGCATTTTGGGTTCCTCCATTTATTGATCCAATGAGTATAACACACCACAACCACAGCCACTACACATAGTACGATGGTCCACATTTTATTTAAACTGACCCCCAAAAAAAAAAAACACACCACAGTGACACAGTCAGGCTGTGGAGAAATATCAGACAAGGGATCCGGATCAATCACTAGATCTCTCTAAAGACTGTAAGTGATCATCCATGGTCTGAAAGAGGACTATATATATATATGTATTATCAATTACAATTGCTCTGAAATTGCAACTTTATCTGTCTCTGTGGTAGTTTTCAGCTTGATTGCAATAAAAAGGAAACAAATAGAAAAAATGGATCACACCAGAAAAAAATAGAGAAAAATGGAAAGTTTATCCCGATAATAGTAGATTTCATCTCCATACCAAGGATAGTTAAGGGGAAAAAAGAGACTCGGATATGGCTGTTTTTAAGTTTTTAACTCCCCCATATGTGATATTAAGAAAAATAAGTTTGTCGCAAAGAATAAATGCTATATCTACACCCATATGGAAATCTCAATCTCTCTAATGGAAAAGGAAAAGATTTACACCAGTCCAAGATTTCTCTCCATCTAGGAATGTATCTTAATCAAGCGCCGTTAAAATTGAGTTTTTAACTTGACTCGGAAATGTCATATGTAAAATATGTAACGTAAAAACATCTCATAAAATCGCAAGAGTTTATAAAATTTAATTATTTTTATTAATTAAATACATAAAATAACCAAATTATAGTATTGAATCTAAAAATATTAGTCGACAAAAAAAAAACTAAAAATATTAGATTATATCATGTACCAAAAAAAAAATATTAGATTACCATTTAAATTCAACCTAGACTCCCAGATAATATAATTCTGATTAATTCAAATAACATACTTTATGAGAAATTGACAAAAAAAAACTATACAATTAAATTACATTAACCATAAATTCAAAGTTCCAATTTATGTACTGTAATTTGAATTACAGTACCAACACAAGGGAGGAGATTGTTTCTCCTTTACATGAGAGCAAAAAGCAAAAGAAACTAGAGGTATAGTATCTTCACCCGGATGTCATCTCCAACATTATGTGACGGCTTACTGTTGTTGATATGTTGCACAACCATGTCAGGTTTGTTTGCAAGCCCTGAAATGATCTACTACGTAGCCACGATTTTGTAGCAGCAGTAGCACAACAACTCCTAGCAATTACTAGCCTATGGATGCAACGTTTAACAACTAATCCCAAGAACGCCCAACTCCGAGAAATTAAAGACGGCAAGTGCGTACGTAGTGCATAATATTAACGAACAAGCGAACGTGCCAGGGCTAGTATTGAGTTTCTCAGGTGGCCTGTCCCTAGTAACAAGGAAAAAAGGCCTTCCCTTAGTCACAAATCTTGTTACCAGGCAGATCATAAATGCTCGGTTTGGTTCGGGGGAAAGATCCCCACTCCTCCTGTATCCTGTTATGTGTGTGATTATCAGAAGTTTGTCATTGTACATGTCCCTCTTAGTGGAGAATATAAGGTGATATGCCCACCGACCATATGGTCCTCAAGGTCGTAGATGGTGGGATGTATTAGCCATAGGCAGAAGCATGTGGTGGAGAAAGATTGACGTTGGACTCTCCCTATCCTCCGCCTGCAGAATGAAGAAACCCGTATCCGCCCGTGGTGGTGTCTACCGGCCAACATGCAAGTCTTCACTTGATCATCGTCGCTTTCTTTTGGCTATTGATGGCTATCACGGAACAGCCAGCTACGTTAAGGTTCCAAATACGTTGCTGGGTTATGTACCAATGGGGGTTTGTTTGAGCTCTCTCCATCTACAGGAATCCAAGGTGGTGATGAGCGTATTCATATGGAAGGATGTTCGAAACAAACTGTGGGTTAACTTTTACAATCAAAGCATCTTGTCATTGTTTGGCCAGCATTTTTCCAAACTTCATACCTAAATGGTGGGATTTAGGTGCAAGTAGCATTACAACTTACAAGAGACTGAGAAAAAGGATGAAGCCAAAACCGCAAGTATATATGATGCTGTGTGCTTCCAGTGGGCGGACAAACGACTGCCCTGCTATCCATCCGAGTCAGACTGCCAGAGCAACATGCATATTGGATCGAGCAGCCTCAATGTGGAACACTTCTTTCCCAAAGGTTTAAAACAATTCAAGAGCTGGAAACAAAAAAATGAAGCAAGAACTGATGCAGCAAGTGCAAGATTTTCATCAACTTGAAATTTTGTAACAATTTCTCATCATTCCCTGGAAGCAATGCAAAACTTATCTTACAGAAGGAAACCCAAAAAAACTCTTGCTATGGTTTTAATGAGAGAACAGAATATCCTTACCAACAACTTGGAGTATAGCAAAAAGTAAGAAGGCCAAACATTCTGCTGGGTATGAATCTGTGTGGTAATAACAATTTCTGAAGAAGCAGAAGGCAAAAAATCCTAGTAAATTAGTCCAGATTAGCAATGACGGCATCCACAACCTCCTGCGTGGTGCTGTTTCCACCAAGGTCCTTGGTAGGACACTTGCCCTCGGCAATTACACGCTTCACAGCAGTCTCTAGTCTATCTGCAAACGAGGGAAACTGAAGATGTCTCAGCATCATGGCTGACGACAAGAGCAAAGCCACCGGATTCGCCTTCTTTTGCTCCACAACATTCTCCTTTCCAACATTTCCTGCCGAAGCACCCTGCTCGAAAACGGCATGATCAGCCCCAACATTCCCTGCAGTCTCCCCCAAAAAAAAAGGAAAAAAAATACAAATTAGAAGATAAATTCAGATCTTGAACCAGTCAATCAGCCCTCCAGAAGAAGTAAAAAAAAAAAAAAGCGTCATAGCACAGCAGTACAACCATGAATGAAAAGATCATAATCCTGAGATGGGTTAGGGAAACGAAGGTAAAGGAAAGTCTCATATTAGAATTCACAAGAACAGGACTAATACCTCCAGGCATGAAACCAGTACCCCCGGCAATACCAGCTGCCGTATTAGCCACAAGATTGCCATAAAGGTTGGGTGTAACCTACAGAACATTTATGAATCAACAACTTCCATCAAGTCTCTGGGAAAGGAAAACACTTACTTTAAGCAAAAAAAGACAAACACTCAGTTGATTTGTGGAAAAGAACACATACCATAACATCAAACTGCTCGGGCTTGGAAACAAGCTGCATACAGCAATTGTCCACAATGATCTCATTGTACTTGATACCTGGGTACTTGGTGGCAACTTCCCGGCATGACTCCAAGAACAAGCCATCTGCAAGTTTCATGATGTTAGCTTTATGCACCGCCGTCACCTTCTTCCTGTTATTCAAGTAGGCATACTCGAACGCGTATTTTGCAATCCTCTCTGAACAGAACTTGGTTATCACCTGCCACCATCCAAATTAGTAATTTTTTTTTTATTTTATTTGATATTCAGTCAGTAACACTAACACCACAGCAAAGCAGAAGAAGAATAATCAAGCAAAGGTGAAAAACATATCGGATTCTTTTAGGTTTTACCTTGAGGCTCTCTACGACGCCGGGGACGACCTCGTGCTCGAGGCCGGAGTACTCGCCTTCGGTGTTCTCTCTGATGACGACAATGTCGACGTTCTCGTGGCGGGTGGGGAGGCCTTGCAGGTTGAAGCAGTTGACGAGGGAAGCGTAGAGATCCAGCTCTTTCCGGAGCTGCACGTTGAGGGAGCTCACCCCGCCGCCCACGGGGGTCCGGAGGCCGCCTTTCAGGCAGACCTTGTTCTTGCGGATGGAGTCCAGGACCTCCTGGGGCACGCGCTTCATGTCCCCCCGGACCTCGTACTTCTCGAAGTACACCGGCGCGTGCATCGCGTCCATCACCTGCTCCACCGCGTTCGTGACGAGGGGCCCGATTCCGTCGCCCGGGATGAGGGTGACGGCGCGCGGAGCACCGTCGCCGGGGCGGGGCATGTAGGTGACGGAGCGGGAGATGAGAGAGAAGGGAGAGGCGGAGGAGGAGGAGGAGGAGGAGGATTTGGTGAGTTCTCTGAGGAGAGGGAAGGATCGGCGAGCCATTTGGAGGAGGAAGAGGATTTGTGGAGAATTACAGATTTGGATGTTTAGGTACAGAAATGAATCTTCTTCACTTGATTATGATCACAAAACGAAAAAGGAGCCACTACAACAACACCACTGAGTCATCATCCGGTACTGGAAGGGCCTAGTCACTTGACTCGGGAGAAATGTGAATATAATTTTTTAAAAATAATATAAAAATATGCCGCTGCTGGTTGTTTTCTTTCTTTCTTTTATGTTTTTATTATGGGCTAATGGAGGAGTCATTTCTGCGTTTCGGCTCTTGGTTGGGACAATTGATTTTGGGCCCGATACCAATCTTTGGGCAAAAGGGCTTTCATTTGTGGCCCAAACTTACCCGTCACATACGAAACCAGGCCTCGACCACAACATTGTAAGTTTACATTTCCATCATAAAAGTGATGGCCACACCAACACTCTGAACCACAGCTGGACATCTCAAATTTAGTACAATCTCGATCGTGAGGGATTTTAATGGCGCTGCCGCCGATAAAGGTGCATCAACTCAAAAAATAAAACCAAAAGAAAAGAGGGAAAAAAGTAATAGATCTGCCTCTGCCTGACCCTTTCATTTCTCACAATACAGAGTAAACAAAGATGAAGGCAGAAACAATGTTGTGATGAGTACAAATTCAATAGTATATAGAGTAGACATTAAAATATTGGACCAATTAACTCACGCCATCTGCAGCTGAACCTTGGATGGCAAGCTTTTGAATTCTTGATGAGAATTCTTCCGCCTGTTTAAAGATTAAATCAGTAAGCTAGGTGATCGGTGCAAAGTGAAAACAAAGAGGTGATGGTACGTATGCAGCTGTTGTGCTCTTGATGTCTAAACATTCTATTTTATTTGCGTGTGACAATGATGGAGAGCCCAGAGACGACACTCACCTTCTCATCCATCCATATCAAAGAACTAAGTTGATTGTTTAAGACTCGAACAACCATATCCGAATGAGCCATCCCATCAATTGCCTCCAATTCACCGCCCTAAAGAAGCATAAGAGAGGAAACCGCTCGTGCAATGAGTTACACATGAAGGGAGAAAAAGGAATTAGAACAAAAGACAACAACGAAACTGATGAACCATTCACTTGGACAGGAAGAAGAGTAGGTTCAAAATTAAAAAACTCAAGATGGTAAAATGGAGCGCACGAAGAATGATAATGGTAGACATGACCCATAAAAAGGAGGGATCTTGATCATTTATTGCATTCGACAAATTACATGACGAAAAGCGAAAGCTTAGATTAGACATCAATGCAGGATTGGACACAAATTTGGTTTGGAATTATTGATTGCTCTGAAACAGAGCCCTCTTTGTTTAAAACGCCAGGAGAATTGGGTCCAGTTTGGAATTATATACACTCGTACCACAAAGAGTGCGATAATGCTATGATTCAATTCTGGCTCTCCTCTGGTCCCGCCATTGCAAGCGCAATGGCTGGAAGCCCTTATAGAATTTTCTATTCCTACCACTGTGCTAAAGATGTAAAAGACAAAAAGGCAAAGATCAGACCAGTAAAACAATGCCTAATCCAACCAGATTAGTTGAATTCAGATTTCAAATCAGAAATCAGGATTCAAATTAACGTAGCACTAGAAGAGGTGTCCAATCCAATTGAAGACTAAGAAATCCTGCAGGGAACCAAAGACATATATATACCTCAAGCCTAAGAAGAACATCACGATTCTGTAGGATCCTCTTATCCCACTCAGCTATGGCAGCAGCTTGCTTCCTGAATTCCCCAGAGCGCTCTTGCAGCTCCGCATTCCATTCTTTTATGACCTTGAATTCAAACAGAGGAATACATAGACATTCAAGTTTAGAGGAGAGAATAACAAAGATGGTGATAGGAGGCATATAGGAGGTAACATGAGATATATATCCAAGGGGATGGCTAATTAAGTCCATTATACAATACATACATACCTCCTCAACAGTCTTCCCTGTAGTAATCTCAGAAGGTAACTTTGGAGCAGCAGCAGGAGTACTGAGACTTGCAGTTGTCCTACAGGATGATGATGATGATGATGCAGTTGAAGCAGAAGCGCCGCCGCCAAACAAGGTTGGAGTTGGAGTAGTACTAGTGGTGGCGGATAATGATGCTCCAAAAGGAGAGGAAGTGGTGGCTGACCCCGAACTTGCAGCGCTCCCAAGCAAAATGGAGGATCCGGAAGTAGTAGGGGGTTGATGAGGTAGGGTGGTTGGTTGAAGCCGCAAGAGAGGAAGAGGTGCCAAAACTGAAGCCTGGCATCATCTTTAATTTTGCCTCTATCATGAAAATCGAGAGGCACGAACGATAACGTTGCCAATAT
This sequence comes from Turnera subulata, assembly GCA_028386065.3. Taxonomy (NCBI): domain Eukaryota; kingdom Viridiplantae; phylum Streptophyta; class Magnoliopsida; order Malpighiales; family Passifloraceae; genus Turnera; species Turnera subulata. The sequence continues at coordinate 88,851 of JAKUCV010005818.1, read as the reverse complement.
AGCTAGCAGTTGAAGATTGGGAAAACACTGAAATTCAGGGATTTTAGGGTTTAGGGCAATAATAATGGTTATGGTTTTTCCTCTACTCTTGCCCGCGCGGGAAAATCGGGAAAGGAAAATGGGCGGCAAAAAACGGTGCACAACAATGACGCAATGACGTCGTTTAATATATACAATTCTAAAACACAAAAAGGTTGTTGAGTTACTTGAGGGTGCGTTTTGGTTTGGCGGGCTTTGAATTGGACTTGGAAGTCATTAATGGGTCCACTTGGATATGGATCGGACTGAATTAGACTCCGACCATATTAAATTCATAATTTAGTATTTTCATTGAATTTTTATTAGAAAAATTAAACATCCATGATCTAACTTTGCAAGTGTATTATTTCTATAATTTCAGATTTCTTTCTTTTTCTTTTCTATTGTTGATATTTATTTTTACCCCAAAAATCAACCACCATGAATTTCATCTTAGAACTAGGCTCAGCTGTCAATTTTTTGCAAATTTTCTTTAGTCTCCTCCAAAATGCACGTTCCATCCACTCCTACAAACAGCCAAATGACTAACTGCCGATCCCAAACTAGGAACAATTAGTTTGGGATCATCATTTTAGTTGTCGCTACCCTAAAAACCACCGTCGTGGCAACCGCGAGCTGAGACTCTAAATTCATGGATGCTGCAATACTTTGTTGGGGGTGATATTCATATTCTAGTAAATGTGCTCTAAATACCCTTCTAAATTATTATGAGTTCATTATGAATTATTCAACAAGGTTCAGGCAAGTAAAATAGCAATTGTTACATACTGATTTTGAAAAGATTCATGGCATTACTTTAATTAAAAAAAATGGGCATTAGGCATTTGCAGTTATTCTAATTAAAAAAAAGCAAGGGCATTTACAATATGTTTTTGAGTTGTAGGTCTTAAAAGCATATGCAGTTACCATATTCGTCACCATTTATACTCATACTATCATTAGAAAAAAACAATATTTTTTGTTCATGAAGCGCCCCGACCCGTATTTACCGTATTACAGTAAACACGTGCCGAAACTATTCTTATTGATAGAACAGACAGTACAACGTGCAAATATTATACAATAGCAACTACCAATACAACTGTCACCCACACTCGGGGACCATTATTCAATCCAAACACAGTGCTCTCAGCAGCAGCAGATAGTATCAGTAATATACATATCACAGGAAATCAGCAATACAACATCATACATCACACAGCAGCGGAAATGTAGTACAGCATCATAAGCAATAGAATAGCAGCGGAAGACTTATGCACATGCAACGGAGGTATGGATCCGGAGTCAGGTGGAGAAGAAAGCAGCAGCCATCGAACGTCATACCTGAACTACGGAAACAACTTAACCTACGGGATGAAACCCCGCAAGCGAGGGGTGAGTCCGAAGTGCTCACCGACGAAGGATAAACAGTGATATGCAAGCAACCGTAATACTTAAAAGCAATCACAGACAAGCAACAACATTTCTCAACAACTGAACCAAGGCCAAAAGAATGCTTAATTATTATTACCAATTTTATCTTCCGGGCCCCCGTCACTGGACAAGCTAGGGTCGTACCTGGTATTCAATTAATTCCGGATACTAGGTCAAGAACCAATCCACATATCAGATCAATCGGATATTCAGCATATCTAAGCCACCGCGGATATTCGGCATATCCGAGCCACTGGGTATTCGGTATACCCCAACCTCAGGCGACGTCATGCCAACCAGATATTCGGCATATCTGAGCCTCTGCAGATATTCGGCATATCCGAGCCTCCGCGGATATTCGGCATATCCGAGCCACTGGGTATTCGGTATACCCTAACCACAGGCATGACGGGCCAACCAAACCAAAAACCGACCATAGCATCCCAAAATTAATTTTCAAACCATCGGGTCGTACCACTACTTTCCACGTGACAATTATATCAACATCTCAAATCAATTCCAATTCCAATTTCATATTCCAATTTCTTTTTCTCAATTTCCACAGTCAATAGTTCAACATCAATCTCAGCATAATATCCACAGAATCAATATCACAGTCCGAAAGCAACAATAATATCCACAACAGTCAATCAGCCAACAATCAACAATTCAGCAGTTCAATCGAACAACAAAGCACACAAAGTATTACAGGCAACATAACAAGGGTTATCCATCCTCACCTTAGCCGATATCAATTATGGAATTGTTCAGCAAGTTCCAAGTCCGGTTCCTCAGCAAATGGTTCGTTATCAACTCCTATATCAATCAAATAATATGCACACATAAGATGGTATGCAAATGTTATGCTAATACTGTATACCGTAAATTAAATATAAACTCGGCTCGGTTACTCTCCCGGATTATTTTTCCATTATTATCATCATTCACCATTTATTTCAAGGTGTCAAAATACCCTTCTATACTTATTCCTATACCCGGGTACTATACCGGTATTATACTTTGATAATACCCTTTCCATAGTTATTTCTTAAGTATGTACTTTCCAAAATATTATTTCTACAAATTATTATTTTCTTTCCATACCATATATCATATAATATTTTCCAAGATTATTTCTTCCCAATATTTATTTCCATACCATAATATATATTTTTCCCCATCTCATTTTTATTTCCCTCCATTTAATTTTCTTTTCAGATTTCATTTTCTCTCTTCTTTTTTTTAAAATAGGGCTGGGCCAAGTCCAAACCCAACCCAAGGCCCAAGCCAAACCCAGGCCAACAGGACAGACCAGGCGCAACAGGCCCAGCAACCAGCCCGAGCCCGTCACGCCCAGCCCTCCACTCGCGGCCCAACAGCCCAAAACCCACCAAACGGAACCGGGTCACCCACGACCCGAGACCCACATCCGGGTTGGGACCTCTAAAACGGGCTGCTCACCTTGGGCTCGTCGGCGGCACGCGAGGCGCGACACAGCGGCGGACAAGACGAGGCGAGGGCGGCGTGAGGAGAGGTGACCGATGCGATGGCGTCGCAAGGGAGTGCGGGGGCGCGGCTTGCTCGGGTAGCCGGTGCACAGGCGGCGGAGGAGAAGAGCTGCAGGGAGGAGCTCGCGCCGGAGGAGGAAGAGGGGAAAGGAGAAAGGAGAAGGAGGAGGAGCTGAGCTCGGGCGGCGGCGGTAGCAGGTGTCGGTGGTGGCAGTTGGGGGGTCGGCGTCGGGGTGGCTCACGGCGGCAGTGAAGGAAAAGAAGAGAAAAAAAAGAAAAGAGGAAGGAGGAGAGGCGGGTGACGTGGCGGTGGTGTGGTGTGTAGTTGTTTTGTTTTTTTTTTCTTTTCTTTTCTTTTCTAGTTCAACCGATTTTGCAGGAAATGGGTTTTTGTTGTTTTTTTTTTTCTTTCAAATGAATTACAGGAAATGATTTGCAGGAGAGGAAGAGATGGTGAAGTTGGTGATGGCGTGCATAGAGTGGCAGAAGAAGAATAATTTTATAGACAGCAAAGTTATTGATAAGTCACAGGCTGAATAGGAATTGGCGGCTGAATAATTGAACTTCAATTATGCAGTTACTATGCTGCATGTGAAGTGTGGCCCACCTGGACCAGAAAATATCCGGTATACCCACTTATCTTATTTCTGGTCCGATTATTCGAGAATAACCCGGCTTTTTCCGAAGATTCCCGGACCTGGAAAAAATCCCAACTTGGTCCGTAAAATCCGCAGAAAAATCCCGAACGTAGGACAAGGCTCGGTTTCAGAATCCAATACTCGATTTACCATAATTTAATTACTCAAGATTAAAAATCATTGGTAAATTACTGTACATTAACTTAAACAGTCTCGGTAAAAATGAAATTTTTACCTGGGCTGTTACAGTTCAACACTTGTAACGTAGTAAAACAATATAAATCAATTTCAAATATGAGGAATTACCAGTTAAATTAATAGTCTAAATATTTGTTTGTCAATAATACACACAAACTTGACAAATCGGCTTTGGTACCAATAAGACGAAAGGAGCTTTAGCATGGTGGCTCTTTTAAAAACTATTAAACGAGAAATCCCTACATAAAAAGATGACATGATAAGATAAGATTTGGCATGATTAATGTTTTTAAAGTCTATAAAATCCTAATAAAACATGTAAACAAAATGAAACTTTAATGAATTTTTTAATTTTTTCACCTAAAAATATTGGAACGAAATGCCGTTAGAGAACTTGTAGTTCATTTGTTATAGAATTATATAAGAAGCATTGTATGTTATCTTATATTTCTTTTAAGAATAAATTTATTTATTTATTTATTAGATGGTAATTATAATTCAATTAGGGAAGTTATTAGTTAGGAGTAGTAACCAAGCATGACATCAACGCAAAGAAAACATGTATAACAAAACAAACTTTACATTTCGGTATCCCACACTTGTTTTTTTACAACCTATAAAGATTGATAATAGGAGGAATAATGAATAATGAATTATTATGAGTTGTTCTTATCTATATATAATAGAGATAGAAAAAAATAATTTAGTATTAATTTTTGATGGGGATAAGAATCCTAATTAGGATTACATAGAAATATAATAAGAAAAGATTGTAGGTTGTCTCATATTGTAGTTTTTGGATTGTAAAAATAATTAATTTATTAATCAACCAAGGGTAATTCTATCCGATGGATTTCCTAAGTTAAGTATATATATATATTTTTACAGAATCTCGTCAATATATAGAGGTTCAAACAAAATTTATCTGAATTTTTGTAGCCTAATAAATTCTACTTATATTCGGCACTGTCAAAAAAATTTTTATCGCACTAATAAATGATAAATATAGCTTTTACACTAAAAGAATGCTATAAAAAATTGTTGGGCGTGCTAGTATGTTTAGCATTAAAAAACTTTTATATTTCTCGCAGGTAAAAGACATTATTTCAGACGAAGAGCGGATGATTAGACAAGACATTTATTGCTTTTGAATAATTACGGTGAATTTCAACGCCAGGATTCCAATAACACAGAGCATATGGCTTGAGAATCGGAGTACCAGAACGACTGGTTAAATTCTCATTAGTAAAAGTCTTCCATCACACACGGTGCGGCAGCTATCTGCTGAAAAATGTGTTCAACTTTTTTTTTTATATATCCAAGTTGCAGATACAGATATACAGTCACTTCACCCGGCATTGCTGTGTGCTGATTATCCAGCATGGCTACTGTTTTAGATTCAAGTCATTCAATTGAGGTTTGATAACACCTCCAACTAGAAAAGTTCTTCCTGCAAAATGATCAGGCAAACTACATAGAACTTCACATGGACAAGTGAAGCAATCGTGCCTAGTCTTTAGCCCTTGTGCAAAACACAACCGGAAGATATCGCCACCCATGATTTAAGCATAAGCACTTGACTTGATGATGCCAAATGATTTCCATCACTTCATATCATAAGAAAACTGGCATGCTCATAGTTGTCAATGAAACAACAGATAAGCTGTCATCCAAAGCTTATTAATTCATTCCTGCAAGTCCTTTTTTTCCCAACATAAAGTAAAGAAATATGCAGCGAGCCATGTTTTGAGTCAAATAACATCGATATATCAGTGTGTGAATGAAACAGACAACCATGAATGGATCTAGTAAACTATGTGATCAAGTATTAGTCCAAAACAGAAAAATCTGATCACAAATGACAAAATTCAATCAAGATTATGGAAAAAATTCTCATGGAAGCTACCTACATTGTATAACAAAGATGAAACCCAGGCCCACAGATTGGGGAAGACAGTAAATCTGATTTGAGAGGCTCCCTGTTGAGCATTACACCGGACAAATTAGCAGGAGGTCCAACGCTCAGCTACTTCTCATGATTATCCACCTTCAAAATCTTTTTATTGCATCTCCACTTTCCTCATCCCTTCAGAAGCAAGAGCCCTTAGTACATTTACAAAAGTGTATCCTATTGTGCTGAAGCAGAAGCAGCAGGATTCCCCAATCCCATCTTCTGCCCCAACTCATTAAGCTGTTCAACAAACTCTGCTCCTGTGAGAAGTTCTGTTGTCCCATAGATAACGTGCTTGGCCGGCTGTTGACGCTGTGCAAGTTCTTGCAAGCTTCCATATTCCACATAATTTCCACCACCGATCATAAAGACAATTGCTTCTTTAAACGGCCCTTTCAAATGGCTGCTAGCGGACCCAGCACCCGACTTGGGAGCACGGGGATCAAACACAAGGTAACCATCAATCTCAGGGTTTGGCTTCCCCTCCATCAAGGCTTCCACAGTCCTTGTTAGCACTAGCTGCCTATCACTAGACAATAAATTCTTGACACCAGCCGTAACAGCACTAATTGACTGGCCATAAAGCTTTTCAGCCCAATCAACAATGTTGCTTCTACTAGCAGAATTTGCAGTTGCCAGCGAGACATTCAAGGCCTTGATCTTCTTCACGTACTGGAAGGCGCGAGTATCAACCTCAGACTCCCTGAGAGCTGCTTCTACTGCTTCAGATTCTGATGGATTAATGCTTTCAGAAGATATAAGATACATGATGGCAAATCTGAGCTTGTCTGTCTTGGACCCCTTCCCTCTAAGCACACCCAGGAGCTCGCTACGATCCATCCCTCCTCTCACCATCATGTCATACTCTTTTTTGGCATAGGAGTCAAGAGACCTCTCCTTGATCTCCCCCAGCAATACAGTTGCAATGTTGGTATGCTTATCGATCACCTGCTTCCTCTCGGTCAGCTCGGGCAGCGAGTTCACAGCATTCATCAAATGCTTGGTGTTGCCAATCAAGTCGGTCCCATCAAACTCAGCCCCATCAGTTCCCCCAGTCCTCTTGTTCACCTCATCCACATCCTTCTTATACTTATTGAGTTGGGTCTCGATCTCCACGGCAACTTCAGGGAATTCCAGAGACCCATTGGCCTGCCAGAAGGGATCGGCACTATCCAGCTCGTAAGACCTCATCCCACCTTTCTCCCCAGGGACACTCAACCTGTTAAGTTTCAACCCAAGAATATCATGAACGAGAGGGCGATACCTAAAATCATGCTGAATACCCACGGCCAGCTCGAAATTGCGATCAAAGATGCACAAGACGGGCCTCTGGAAGGAGGTGACGAAGCCCCCACCTTCAGAGAAGAGATTGTTCTTGGTCAGCAAATGATCCCTGAGCCTCTGATCCAAGGCGGAGGCCACCATCTCGGCGGGACCCCCGCGGGGGCACCGGATGACGGGGACCACCGCCAAGGTGGACAGCACGCAGAACAAGCCGCTGACGATCCGGTCGACAATGTCCTCGATCTCTCGGTCCCCGGCGGAGGGGTCGTTGAGCTGGACATAACAGGACTTCTGGGCGAGGGAGAAGAGGTTGTCCTCGAGGGTGACGAACTCGAGGTACTGGTCGTGGACCTTGGAGATCCTCTGGATGGAGTCGGAGGAGAGGGTGCCGGAGGCGAGGTCCTCGAGGAGGGGGCGGGGGATGGAGGAGGAGAAGTTGAGGTGGAAGGAGTGGTAGAGGGAGCGGGAGGCGTCGGCGGCGATGCGGCGGGCGTTGGGGAGGGAGGGCTGGACGAAGTAGACGGCGGGGACGTCGCGGACGGGGTTGCGGTCCTTGTCGATGAGGAAGTAGAGGGTGACGCCGTGCTTGCGGAGGTCCTTGACGTGGATCAATGGGGAGAGGATGTTCTGGCAGAACTTGTCGTAGATCAAGATCTTGTACACCTCCTCGTTCGCGGTGCCCGTCGCGTTCACCGGTTGGTTCAGATTCAGCATCCGGATTATACACTCTGTTCTCCCCCCAACAGTTTTAATTAATCAATTAATCAATCAATCATATACAGATCCAAGGAATCCACAGCAATGAAATGAATATGTAATTACACAGAAAGGGAAGATAGCTACCGGTTTGCTTTTGACGGAGATTGAGAGCCATAGTAGTAGTAGTAGTAGTGGAAGTTGCTGCTGCTGCTGCGATCTCGATTCAATTTTCCTGAAGAAGAAGAAGAAGCGGTACTGCTACTAATATGGCTAGCCTGGTTGGTCACTTCCTTGTTTGTTGTTATTGATTCTCTCTCTCAGTCTCTCTCATTTTGGTATTGTTGTAATTTGGAAGGGAGGACCGTTCGGGTTGGGCGTGTGGGGTTTTATGGTTCGGGTCGGGGTTGGGATATTAAGTCAGTTGTCCAATGGAATGATTCCACGTCACGGATTGACTTGTCTTTGACTAATCCCCCGAAGCTAAGATGGGGTCAGCAAATTAAGAAACGGGTACGTAACTAAAACAAAGCGGGTAGGTAACACGGCAAAGCAAAGTGAGGAGGACATAGAAGAGAGGAAACACTAACAAACAGGAGGAGAAGAGAGAGCAAAATATAGAATTAAAGAGTGTTTTTAGTGAGGTTTTTGAAGAGGGAGAGAGAGAGAGAGAGAGAGAGATGGAAAGGGAAGGGTGGTTATTGAAGAACAGATACTGGGTGTTGAGGCATGGGAAAAGCATTCCTAACGAGAAAGGCCTCATTGTCTCTTCTTTGGTTTGTCTCTAATTTCTCTGTATCTATGTATGTTGCTTTTATTGTGTATAAACTGAATCATCATCAGCTGCTGCTTTGTTTTGTTGTTGTTGTTGTTGTTGTTGTTGTTATCAGGAGAATGGCATCCGATCAGAGTACCAGTTGGCTTCTGAAGGAGTGAATCAGGCTCATTCCGCCGGACAATCCTTCCTTAAGGTAATCTCTCTCCCTCCCCCTTTGCACTCCAAATGTTCTTTTGTGTTTCCCCATAGAACCCAAACCATGAAATCCCACAGATGATCCCAAACAAATGTAAGCTTCATTTAAAGATTCTTCCTTTACCTTTTGGATTGAGATGTGTAAGATATCTCAAGTGTAAAAAAACATTGCTTGTGTAGCAAAGCCAACTGCTTGGATCTCTGGCTATCTGTCTGGGAAGAGATACTATTTGGCTGTAGTCTCAAAGTTTTATTCTTTGATACTTCCTTACTCCGCCAAACATCTAAATTTTGTCATTTCTGATATTCTTGTTCTCTTTGTGGACCTATTATCATACTAAGCAGCAGTCACAAAGGGGCTCGATTCTGTTCATGACTTAAAATGCATTGATGGGATACTCTCTTCACCATCCCCTATTGTTGTTGATTGATGGGGAGGATCCATCTTGCCATCCTGTTTCTACATGATTATTGTTAACTTAACCCTTTTCCCCCTGAAAAAAGATCTGAGAATGTGCTTCATTTGCAGGAATTAGAGGAAAGTGGACTGCCACTTGAAAAAATCCGCATCTGCTACTCTCCATTTGCAAGAACCAGTCACACGGCTAAAGTTGTTGCTTCTGTTCTCAACCTTCCATTTGAAGGCCCTCAGTGTAAGGTTTGGCATTCATGTCCCCTTCTTATTAAGTGGAAATTTTGCTGCAGTTGTGTTCTTGAGAAGCCATGCTCATCTTAGTTTTGTTCATTAGCTGCAAATCTAAGTTAGCAAGCTGAATCCAATCAGGTACTTTGGTCCTCAACCTGTGCTGAATTTCCTCAGTTACCTTTTGCGTCACTGGACTACTGAGATTACAAGCACTTCAGACATCCTAAATTTTGATATCCTATTTGTTACGAATAAGAAAAAAAGCGAAACTACTTTCTTTCACCACAACAGGAAAATAAAACAAAAGAGAGTTTTACCTCCGAAAGGGCCTTTCATGTTTAAGTTCCTTGTACTTGTTTAAGCGGATTTGAAGTCTTATTCCTTTTATCACTATACTGACTTTCGGTAAATATCAATCGATAGATGATGGAAGATCTTCGTGAACGGTACTTTGGTCCTCACTTTGAACTAATGTCTCATGATAAGGTAAGGGGCTCACTAAATGTGATTACTCCATCTTTTAATGCGTGTTTTTCTGATAGATGAATGATCTCAGGCACATACATATCTCAATATAAAAGAAAAACAAAGGTTAGCTACTGGACCTGTGCAATTAAAAATTGAGGTGATATACAATATATTATAACAAGCAACCTATGTCAACCCAAACTCGTTCCAGTGGCCTATTTTTCCTCCCATCCTTCCTCCGTACCCTTGCACTCCCCATTCTCGATTGGCTGCGGACAGTGTATATGTGAACTGGTTTTTGCTTTCATCCTTCCACAGTATGCAGAGATATGGGCACTGGATGAGAAAGACCCTTTCTTGCAACCAGAAGGTGGAGAAAGTGTCAACGATGTTGCTATCAGACTTGCAAATGCGATGGCTAATATGGAGTGTGAATTTCAAGGGTAAAATCTTTATTATGTCTTTTCCATTTTGGAAAAAAAAGCATGATTCTGAATAAGAGAATAAGTATCATCTCCTCTCCCATACTGGCACTTCTGTAGTTTGAGAGGCGTTGGGAAGAACCTTTAGAGCATTTCCCTCAAGTTTTAACTATGCTACTTTCTGTCACACATGCCATGCAGTCATAAATAATGGCTCTTTTCCATTAATCACTTTGCAGATGTGCAATATTGGTTGTTAGCCATGGTGATCCCCTTCAAATCCTCCAAACAATTCTAAATGCAGCAAAGGAACAGTCGGAATCGACCCATGATGACTTAGCATCGAGAATCCAGTCAGTAAGAACCCCTTCTATCCTGTCACAGCACCGGAAGTTTGCTTTGCTTACTGGAGAACTTCGACATGTAATGTAACCTGTCCTCAGCTCTTGGCTGGAGAATGTTAGAAGCTCAGGGACGCAAATTATTTTAGACTCGATATATTTTATTGAATCAGCATAGCGGGGCATTTGAATTCTGGTATTTATTTTAAGTCGTATAACTTACAGCATTGAACTGTTGCAATTCGTTGCGGATTTTGTTCGACTTTTTGGCAAATTGTGAAAATGTTAAAGAGCCTGTGTGTTGCCAATTACCCTCTAAAAGCTCACTGCTTCACAACTTTGATGCAAAGACTATTGCTTCCATTCCAGATCAACATCTATAATTCTCACGCCATGAAAACCGATTTAAAAGTGGGTAAACATAAATGAGAATATTATTACCTCGTTAACTAGGCGAACTAGGCAATGAAATAAATTTATTAAGCCATAAAGTTGGCAATTTGTTACTGCCTTGTTTCAGGAATCTGCATACACACGCACTGATCAAAGAGTGTAGTTAATAGCGGAGATTATAAGACTAATTGACTAAAGTTACTCATATTTTACTAATTTGTTACTCTCTCCATTTGTAAGGACTCTACACATGTTTTATTTTTAATTAAGGTAGGCGATAACGTCATTTTATTTAGAAACAAGCTTATTTTCTTTAACCGACAATTATTAAAAAACAGAGGGAGTAAATAATTCAAAATCCACAATACCACAAAGCAATGGTATCTGAAATTCTATGCATTTTTTGCCGCAAGCAATACATTTCACTTGCAGAATCTAGTAAGTAACCCACACGGCATCTTGGAGATATCAATCCACTTTTCAAGCATCTACATAAGTGAAATACTTCATCCAGACAACAAGCTTTTAATTGATTGGTTTCACACCTAACGAAGTTCTTAACTCTATACAAGGTTTTGAAAGTCTTAACATGTGATAAACGTCCAGAAGTTCTAGGGGATGCAGCCTCAGTAGCTGATAAACGGATATCCGCGGATCACCTTTTGTGCACAAACCTTTTCTGTCTTTGAAGACTCAAAAACCAGTCTCCAATGAGAACCTCCTACAGCATGTAAACCAACAGCCAGCCCATAAAAAGAAACTTAAAGCCCATATGCTTGGAGCTAGCACAAGAATTTTTGCTGCTTGATGTATGCACCATGTGCATGAGATGCTCTTTTCACTAAAATTGGAAGAATAGCCTCTAATATTTCAAGAATGAAGAATTGCCTCTAATCTTTAGTCACCCATCTGTGGCCCCTGATCTGGTACCCACCATAACTTTGATCACCACTGCTTTCTCCCCCACTTTCTGCACTGGCGGATTCTGATTTCTGGCGCTGCCTCTTACCTCTAGCCATCCCACTGTCACTAAAACTCCCATTCAAAAGAGGGTCATCTATACCACGAATCACCCTCTGTGTTGGTGAGTCTATGCAACTATCATCCTTAGTTTTTCTCCTATCCTTGTCCCTTGTTATGTTCTTAGATATCTTGTGCAATTTCTCATTGAACTTCGTAATTCCTTTTTCGACAGGCTCCACTGCTTGGGTCACTGTGAACCTCAAATCACTCACAATCTGCAGGGACACATACAAGCAATTTCATTTTAAACAACAGTGAGACTGTTATCGAAATATAGTAACGTTCAAGATTTATAACTTGAGGAACTAGTGGATATGAATAAAAATGTGCATGCTTTAGGCGCAGCATATAGAATGACTACAAATAGACAGATCTATGTGATCCTATTTCAGAAGCAGAAGAAGGAAGTAGTCACGGATTAGCAATCAGATTTATTGTTAATTAGACTGTAATGCTTCCAAAGCATCAACACTGATTGGAGCTATTCCCAGTTTTTACCAGGCTTCCAATTGGCAACTACATAGTACACTGCTGCAAGAAGTTATTTTAACTCACAATATTAATAATTTTAGAGACAGGAAACTTACATATCCTCCTCCACCAACAACAACATCGCGAACACTGTCTTTGATAGCTGTTCCACTCCTTCCATCATCGTCAGGCTGGGGAAGGCGCAACTTTGTAGGTCGTTCACTGTCTCTGACCTCATCAGGATCTATAGGGCAATCAACAGATGCATAGTCGCCCAAAACGGAAACACTTCCTTGAAAGCGGTCTCCCATTAGTTCGTAAGGTGTTGAAGGGAACACATACAGATGAACAAGAGAAGCAATGCCCATCTGTGCTGGACGAATACATATACATGTTAAACTCTGTTGTTTGAAGGTATATCATATGCATAAAATGATATGAGACAATGTATATGCTGGGCTTTCAGGAATAAAACTCAATTTACACAGAAAACGTATTCAGGAAGTAAACAATAGAAATCATCACTAAGAGACAAAATTTGTTTATCATCATATGTGATATTTTAGAAAGTAGAATCACTTGCCAGAAGAGATAAATCAACAACCAGTACCTCTATGCAAATGATAAAATCCTGGATGCTTGACTTAAATTGCAAGCCTTGAGCAATAGGACTTTGGACTAAACCAAGGGTGCTGAGGAGAGCAATTGCCACCCCTTGCCACCAAGTCAAAAACACAATTGACTTAAATGTCAAGAACTTGTACAGTGGCTTTATGTGTGCAAGCTCATCCTTTGTGGCAGTGTAAAATTGAACCAAGCAGTACAAAGCCCATGACTGACTGAAATTAAGAACCACTGCCATGTATGGATACCTGCAAAATCAAGGGAGCACTCAAGCTATCACGAAATAGATAATGTTGTTTTTTTGTAGATTTCTTAAGACACAGCATTTCCAAGAACTTTAATATGTAAGTACACACAGAAATGCACAACCAAGAATATTCATTATACAAAATGATGCACCAAAACTAACTGACATCTGAATTGCTGATAACTTGTATCTTCAATTATCCCACCATAATCTATAATGATTATCACAGTTAAGTACAAGCAAGTGACAGGTGACAAGGTTTAGAAGACATGTAATGGTAAAGACAACTTATAAAGCCACTATCTGAATTAGAACTGGTCATAAAGCCATAATCGCCAATATTTTGCTATCATGCAACAAGTAAAAAGTAAGCAATTAGGAACAGCTTACCCACACCCCCACTTAAACTCTCCTTCACAATATACGCCGGAGGCTTCAAGAACAACAGCCAAAATTGCAGTGAGAGCTTTAATCATCATCTGCCAAGAATGATTGAGTTTATCATTCTTCAAACTTATGCCGGAAACGAGAACGGGAAGTTGAAAACAAAACATAGAATTTATATTTCTGAACCTACATATTGAACAATACCAAACTTTACAACTTGGTAAAACCAGCGACCAAGCTTCCATGGTTTTAACATATAATTCATTGGAAAAGGATGCTTTACAATTCCCCTTTTATGTTCAGAACCATGTTCTAAAAGGGGAGTCTTGGAACTGGCACGGCCCTCTCTTTCCATAAACTCAATAGTTCTTTCTTCTCCGCCTTGAAGAGAATGAGAGAAAAACCATCAGGAATTGCTAAGCTCAGAGAAGCTAAACAGTGACCACACAAAACCTAGGAATTTGTCAGTTTTACCAAAAAAAAAAAAAAAGGAATGGCATGTCAATACAGAATAAAGAAACTTTTTTTTGAACAGATGAAGGCAGTGGAAGAACATACCCAAGCAAGCAACAAGATATCTTCCGAAGCAATACATAGCAAACGATTCGTAGCAATCCCGTAGTATCTCAATGTCAACACTAATTGAAGGATTCACCAACGATATTAACTGTTTAGAAATAAAGCCCAAGTAAGAAGAAGGAAAAGCATATTAGCTCCCTAAAACGTCAGAACATTAGAAATGAAAGCACTCTGCATTATTTACTGCCTTTGAGAATTCTTCTTCACACAGAAGCTCCACCATCCATGTTCTAAATGCAGTGGAAATAGGCTCGAGATGTGTATTGCTTACCGATTCAACCGCATAACAAGGAACCATCAGGATGACTCCAATTAAGAATTTTTGTTCCTGGAGAGCAAGAACCCCAATAGTCAACTATCCAGCACAAGGACAACAGCACAGGGGTAAGTAAATAACACAGAGAGGCAAGAACCAAACAAAACCTCGGGATTCTTGTAAGCGGAGAGGTGTTCGAAGAGAAGGTAGAATGACAAGGTGAGTGTGGTGAGCACAAAGGCGCCAGCTATTAGAGTCGCCCATATCGGAGTTGAATAGGCAGAGAGTAAATAAAGGAAGGAATCCTCCTGATGCGACATCGTTTGCCTGGGCTAACTTGTAAGTCTCCTCCTCCTCCAGTAACAAACCAACAACATAGCTGAGAATTCCCAGAATCGGCACCCTAAAATGTTTGATGATCAATCAATCAATCAATCAAGAAAAGACCCAAAAAGATAAAAACCACACATAGCCGTTACACAGCAAAGGAAACATAGACACCGAATTCGCCAGCAGCAAGTGAGTGAATCACAGCTATATTTTGTAGACCCATCAAGCTATGGTTACCAAAATTGCATCTTTAAAAACTAAAAAAAAGTGGGTGATTTGGCAGAGGGATAAGGGAGAGGGTGGAGGATAAAATCATCGAAAGGATGAGTCACCTGAGAGATAAAGTCAATCACGCAAGCTGCAATCTGGGTGACTTTGTGAGGACCACCGCCCGTCAAGACAGAATCACGATATGCTCCATTTTTGTCCTGCAATTCCCGGGCGGGCAACCAAAGGATGATGGGTTTTTAAGGAACTATGAGCTGGAGGAGAAGAAGAAGAAGAAGAAGGAGATGATGATGGTGATGGTAGTGGTGGGTGCAACGGATTTGAAATAAAAATGGTTGAATTCAGAATTTCTGGTGATTTGAATTTTATTTTATTTTATTTTTTATTTTAATTGATCAGTGTCCGTTTAGTAACAGTCTTTAACCAGACAGACATTTTGGTTTTTCTTTTTTTTTTTTTTTTGACAGTTCATATTGATGCTAAGTAGTTTAGTTTGTTACAGTTAGGAGCGGAGTGCACTGCTGGGGCGTAGAACCGAAATATGTGTAAGAATGTAAAAATTGGGATAAAAGCCTTAAAATTGGATGCATGAAAAGAAAGAGATGTGAATTGATTCTCCTTTCTTGTTCAAAAAAGAAAAAAGGAATGTTAAATATACAAGGAAGTTTCTTTTAGTGGCATATATCATTAACAATCCATCATTTATTTTCATATTAGAATTCCCTGAAGAGATTTGGTTTGATCTACAGAAATTTAATTAAAACAATCTACTAGAACACTAATATTTTTTTAAATGCATGAAAAAATAAGGAATTGGCATCCATCAAGTTGTACAATATGAGATTGAAAAACACTTAAAAGACAAAAAAAAAAAGAAGAAAAATCACCAAAAAAAAAACATCAGCAACATAAATAAAACTTATCAATTTTTCAGTCTCTCAATCTATTGTTTGTTTACTTAATTGGGATATTTTTCTGCGTATCAGGCCTCGTTATCATTCTCATCCAGGTCCATTATTATATATTTGAAACATCTTTCTTTTCTGTCTTTGCCTTAACATGGTACTTACTTAGTAATTACGGCCATGCACACACATATTATGTACCTTCTCCTGCATTTTTTACTTAAACATGGGCTTTTGCAGGCAGTGTCGGAAAATCTGCGCAGAAGGATTAATAAGAGGGTTGTTGAACTACTTTGGCTGGAGCTTATATGGCTTGCAGATTGGTGGGCAGGGTTGAAGGTGTTTTTAGTTAATTTTTCTTCATTTTATTTAGTTAATTAGTTCGTCTGTGGCCAGATTAATTGACCCTGGCTTTTTATCTGATTACTTGGTTCTTCTCCATATGCATATTCAAGTGTATGCATACGACGAAACATTTAACTTACTGGGTAATCAAGTGTCATCTCCAATCATAGGAGCGACGTTGATTGGCTTGTTGGATGGATGCTGGCTCAGGTGCATTCTTTTGCTTTATATAATTAATAAACATACTCTCCTCATGGTTTTGGATACAAATTGTTGCATTTTCTGTGAAGTTCTGTAGTCCCAACTCCAAGACCTTTTTGTCTTACAGTTTGTATCAAGGGTTGCCTTGCTATCATTTTTATTTCCATACTATACTCGGCTTTCTTTTAAATCTTCTTCTTCCTCACTAAATATACAAGGTTATTGTAACAGCGTGCAGGTTGCTTGGAAGTGCACTAGCCGTCATGAAGAAAGAACTAAAATTCCTACCTGTGAGGTCTTCACCTAAACAGTAGTTGTTGCAATTTCTGTAGGTATACCGATCACTATTACAATTGCCATGCAAATCCTCCTTCGATCATCCCAGTCAGAGTTTTCTACAAGGATCAGTCTATCAGACAACATAAAACAAGGGCTTCCTCAGAGATGAGCCTAATTGTCCAATCCTTTTTATTCAGCGTACAGCTCCATATATATAAGTAGAAACATGCACAAAATGCCGGATACAACCGGGTTACTATACTGCACTCTTCCTTTTAGTGTAAATGGCAAACCTCGCAACTAGGCTATGATGTTAGGGCATCACGCCAAACATTTGTGTCTGAAGCTATGATGATGGATCCCGACCATCAATCTTAAGCATTGTACCTTGAAGCTTTGATTGATGGACCCTAACATCCATCTCAAGCATTCCATCTTAAATGTGTAAGAATCACCATAAAATAAAGAGTATATTTAATTTAATTTTTCTATCATACATTCAGCTGGGTTCCTTGTTATCTCAGTTATGAATGAAACCAAAAATCGCATTGGTAAAATCACAAAACAAAAGCTTCTCCAATTACTTAAATTGAATTGGATCTACACACTAAATGTGCACCGGGCAGATGAGTTTCACGCCCCAGCAAAGACCTCTAACAACTTCGGATACTATACATTGGATTTGGTCCAGTGAACAGAGGGAACGCAATAGCTTCCTTGTTGATATCATATTCTACAATTGGCAGCTGCAAGACAAAGAAACACATTAATCACTGCTCTACATTTAGCATGCTCGTGCAATCGACATCTGGTTGGTCCACTTACTGCAGTAAACAAACTGGTTCAAATCAAGAGTTATCCTGCCTTGCCTCGCTGTATCAAACGAGTTGAAGAGATTCCTACAAAGCAAACGAATAAATCAAAACCATTGTGGTAGGAAACGCTAAGATGTCCCAAACTTTGAAAGTTTCAAACTTCTTATAAGAAGATCATTTGGTTGGAAGTAACCAGTAATACATTTGGAAGTGAACCATTGAGAATAAAGAAGTCATTGACGGTCACAATTTAACAAATAATTGTCCAACTGTCATATTGAGTAATCTATTCAACAAAAAGAAAAGCAAAAAAGAAAAAGGATCTCTAGGACACTCACTGGGCAGACTGTACAAAGATACAAAGAGATATGAAGTCATCCAGACGAAATGTTCCATCCTTCTTTTGATCAAAGCTCTGGACAAGAAACAGAAGGTCTCTAATTCAGTACTGATAAAGTTATCTAATATTGGAAAGCCTCAAGAGAATCAAGTGGAGAAATTTTCATGACCTCAAATATGTTTATAATATCGTAATGCCTTACCTCACAGACAGTGTAATAAGCAGGTGAATCCAGCGAGAAACCAATTTTCACCAATCCCTGCAACCAAGAGTTGGAAATCAGAAGGCAGATTACACATGAAAGAAGAGGAAGGGATGAATGGGTTAAAATGTTCCCTCATTCCATGTACTCTGTCTCGAATACGTTTCAAAGAAAGGCAATAGAGATCCATGCCACTAAAAACTGAATGAAGAGAAACAGAAAAGTTTTACGAGGTCATCTATAGAAGGAGCAACAGTGTCAGACCAATAAGGGAGAGTTGAGAATCTACCTCATGAACATCATCAGCAGTAAGATATCCCCGACCCCTGCCAGCAAAAGAAAATGATTGGCTACATAGTTAAATAAAAGAAAATAAATGATAATCCCAACTGTTTCCATCTAGGAGACACAACCTAGTCAAAAGACAGAAAGCTAAGAGGCATCGCTAAAATGCAACCACGGCACCAGAACCAGACACAAATACCCCAAAGAACAAGAATTATAGTCCCCCAACACAACAAAGAGACATAGTTTTACTATCATTCCCCTTGCTCGAACATGAAAATCAGACAAAAGGCAAGAGTTACCTCTCTAGGTCCGAGAAGGCAGGTTGGACCTGCAAAAAACGGGAGATGAAATCACAAAATCTTAAGATATGGAGTTAACTTTCATTGCTTGGTGTCAAGATCTTAATTTCCAATTAAAAAAAGAATTGAAAAGGTATATTCTTTTGGATAACCACTTCCACAGAGGAGCAATATAGGAATGAATGCACAGGGAGAGTGAAGAAAAAAAGGTACTGACCCTTAAGAGGAACCTGTTAAGTGCAACGAATTCTACAAGAGAAAGAAAGAAAAAAAAAACAAGTATAAACATTGGAAGGAAATTTGGATTGATGATGGGATATAGATGATAAAAACACAAAAAGGGAAGATATACAGAATAAGAAAGGGAGGGAATACAACCTTCGAAGTTCATGGTCCCATTCCGATCAAAATCATACATCCTGCAATCCAGAAAACATGAAAAGAAATGAAATCTGCAACAAAGAGGAAGGGAAGGGAAGGGAAGATGATGTTTAAGGAGAAGATGGGGAGGTGGGTATGCCTGATCATTTGTTGGACAACAGAGAGAGGGAATTCCAGGTTACCAACAGCCAGAGCACTCTGATCATTATCATCATCATCAGAAGAAGAAGAAGAAGAAGAAGAAGAGAAAAGTTGATTGATTACATGTCAAGATGAGCATAATAATAATAAAGAGAAATGGAGGAGGAGGAGGAGGAGGAGAGGATACCTGGAGCTGAGTTGCGGTGATGTTGCCGGTTTTCTCCGAGTCGACTCGTTCGAACCATTCTCTGAGGACCCCTCTCCTTCCCTCCATTCTTTTGGTGGAGATCGGTGTTTGCTGCGACAACATCTTTTTGTTTTGTTCTTCCTCTTTTTTTAATTTTGTCTTCTTTTGAAACAAAAAAAAAAATAAAAAACTATTTTGAGGGTCCTTCTAGTTCTGGATTGTCTCGGTGTTTTTTTTTTTTATATATATATGGGGGGGACCAATCCATTTTCCTTGCATTTCTCCTCACGCGCCACTTGGTTCGCTCCTTCCAACCTTTTTCTCTCTTTTTCGAAATTTCCGAATCGGAAAAATGTTTTTTTTTTAATCTTTTTTCTTTGTGTTTATTTATTTGTCTCATTTCTTTTGTAAAGTAATATATTTTAGTCTTAGGGGAAAAACTAGTATTCACGTTGTCATGTCAGTTGGTTGAAAATTGGAGGAATAAGTTGGTTATAAGAAAAGCTAAGCATTTTTTTCTAAAGTTAGAGAGATGACAATTACAATATTGACTTATTTAGTTTAGGGAAAAAATAAGAAATGTTGCCACCTCACCTATAACATTAAACCAGGGACACTTTGGAAGAAATGTTGCCAATATGCTACACAATTGCTGGCTATTTTGTTTGTGCCTTAAGGTAGATGATAGTTTACTTGCTTGGTGGAGTAATTGAAATGTAATCGAACTAATGTTTTTAAACTCTTAATTAGTTCCTTAGTTGAATGAGGATATATTTACCATTTGGGGTTTGTAAATACTACTTGTAGTTTAATGAATTTATTTCCTGATTAAAAAATTTGTTTTCTCATTGGGTCCCCGTATAGGTTAACCTTCCTTTATTTTTGTAATAATATGCTATATATTATAGACAACTCTCGCTTTGTTTTTTTTTTTTTTTTTGTGGGGGTGGGGGTTTAAGGGTTATTGCATCATTGCATGCACACTCTTTACAAAGTGCTAGGCTTTCGCTCGAAGCCCAGGCAATCTTTTCTGTGTATGGGCTTAAACGCAAATTAGGACCAATTTTGATATGGAAAACAGAAGAGAAGAGGAGACAAGACATGACATAGCCCAGCCCATACAGGCTCTCAGCAGTCTGAGAATGAAAATAATTAAGAGCAGATCATGCTGTTCCCCCACCTTTCGAGTTTAGTCAAAAAAAAGCAAAAAAAAAAAAAAATGCTGCTTCCTCCCCTAGCAGGCTAGCAGCCCACCACAAGGAAAAAAAAAGAAAAAGAAAAAGAAAGGAAGCAAAAGGCCAATTTACATGTGTTCTTGCTTTGGTGTCAATTAGCAATTAAAATAACGAACGCCAGACTCTGCATCCTGGGCCCTAACCTTTCATCTAATCACTCGTGACAAATTAACATTTTGATTTAGGAGACCACATCTTTTAAAAAAATATTATCCTACATTTCTTGTTTACCAATCCAGAGTGAGAAAGAGACTAATAAATACCCATTAAAAAATAAAAAATAGTACACAAAGTTGGAATTCCTACAAACAACAAAACATGGAACATAGAAAAAGACATGTGGACTGATCCGGTTGGTCCAAGTAGTAAGCGACTTGGTTCTACTTAAGCGAAATTTCGAGTTTGAGTCTTCGTGTATGCAGTAGATCTCCATTGGGAGACTCATTCACCATAATTGCGAGATCTGAGTCAAATCCGAAACATAGAAAAAGACACAAAGACCAATGAGGTTGGTCTAAGTGGTCAATTATTTGGTTCCGCTTTAACGAGGTCTCGCGTATATGTAGAAAATCTTCGTTGGGAGCAGGTGCGGAGCCAGCCCGTGAACTTTTGGGGGGCCAACCACACCCATTTGCAAAAGAGGCCTAAATATATGAAAATGTAAGGGAAAAAATGAGATAATGGGGATCAAACCTGAGATCTGAAGGGAGCCATAGTACAAATTTGCCACTAAGCCAATCATTTTTGACTTGCTATTGTAATACAAAATTAAACTTATTATAAAGTTAGGGAGGGCTATGGCCCCATTGGCCCTCCCTAAATCCGCCTTGGTTGGGAAATTCATCCACAATAACAAAGTGCGCAACCCCGATCAAATCTGGCCAAATTACTAAGGTCACGGCAAAGCTTCAAATACCGAATGTAGGAAAAAAAAAAAAGAAAGAAAAAAAGACACGAGTAAACAAAAAGCGGAAAGAAAAGAATATTCGTGTTATAAAGCGTAACTCAAATTCCTGAGATCCTCCTCGTCTTGCTTTTTTAGTTCGGTTGTGTTTTTTTCTTTTTTTTCATTTATTTTCTTTCTTTCCCATCAAACTAAACTAACAAACACTGCCTTTTCTTTTTCTTGCCCCCTTCCCTCTCCACATTTTCTTCCCTTACGGATATTAAGCTTTTATTAGTCAGAGACAAGAGTATAATATATCTTTACAGTATATTTTGAGGAGTATTTGTGTTTCCCAAAAACTCAATTTACTTTCCACTCTCTCCAATTTCTCCCATAAATATAGAGGAGAGGATTACCCAAAATTGGGATCTTCTTAATCGCGAAAGAAAAGAGCGCGTAATTGGATAAATTGTTGTTTCTAGGGTTAGGGCTTCCGTGAACTCCGATCTCTCTCTCTCTCTCTCTCTCACTCAAGGCATCATGGGAGCTGAGGGCGATTCCAGCGACCCAAAACTGAGCGGTGGAAATGGCGGTGCGCCTGAACAGAAGCCGGAGGAGCCGCAGACCACCCAAGAGAGCGTCGTGATCAATCTCCGGTGCCCCAACGGCGCGAAGTACACGGTCAGGGCCACCCTCGATTCCACCGTTGCCCACCTTAAAACCCTATCGGAGCAGGCCTCCGATGTGCCAGCTCAGCAGCAGAAGCTCATTTACAAGGGCCGAATACTCAAGGACGACCAGACCCTCCAAAGCTATGGTCAGTCAGTTGTTCTCTATTCATTTCTTTTTAGCACCTCGGGGGTCTCTTTAGCTTCTTCTCCTTCTTCTTTATTGATTTTTTTAGGGTTCGCGATTGAAATTGTGGTGGCTTTTTTTTTTTTGTTTGCTGGGTTTCTCAAGGTTTGCAGGCCGATCACACTGTCCATATGGTTCGGGGATTTGCCCAATCTCAACCTAGCCCCGCTCCTTCTCCTGCTCCCGCTGCAAATACTGCGACTGCTAACCCTGCTCCGGGTGTTACAAGAGGTGTTGGTTCCAACAACGATGGTGGTCTTGGAGACTTCTTATTTCCTGGATTGGGTTTGAATTTGCTAGGCGCTGGTGTTGGTGCACCTGCTGCTGCTGGTGCCGCTGCTGGTGGAAGAGGGTCTGGTGGTCCTTTTGCCCCAGATCTTCCGGAATTCGAACTAGTGCAGCAGCAGCTAACTCAGAACCCCAACATGATGAGGGAAATAATGAACATGCCGGCTATGCAGAGCCTGCTGAATAACCCGGACTTGATACGGAACTTGATGACGAGCAACCCTCAGTTGCGGGAGATCATGGACCGCAACCCTGAACTCGCTCATGTGCTTAATGACCCTAGCATCCTCCGACAGACTTTGGATGTTGCCAGGAACCCTGAGCTAATGCGTGAGATGATGCGTCACACTGACCGTGCCATGAGTAATATTGAATCCACCCCTGAGGGTTTTAACATGCTCAGGCGGATGTACGAGAATGTTCAGGAGCCTTTCCTGAATGCCACTACAATGGGTGCAAATGCTGCCAACAATCAGAATCAGGGATCTAATCCTTTTGCAGCTTTGTTGGGCAACCAAGCTGGGGCGCAAAGGACTGACACACCTAATAACCCTTCAACCACTGCCTCTGAAACTGCCGCGGGCTTCACTGCTCCCAATACAAACCCACTTCCTAATCCCTGGAATAACACTGCTGGTAAGCTTCTTGCGGCATCTGCACTTTCAGAAAGTTTCTTCTGTCTCTTTTGCTTGTATAGCCCAAGTCCAACCTAGTAGTTCCATGTGTGTAAGCACTTTTAACTGTATCAAGTGAAAGCCATATCCTAGAAACTCTTTTTTTGTCTTGGTTAACTAATCCCCTATTGTTGTTGATAATAGAGTTTTCTCATGTAGTACTGGACAACAACTCAAGCTACATGTGTTTCTTGTGTGTGGCTGTCATTCTGGTTATCTTTTGATTTGTATTCTTAGATTGTTTCTGCAATCTCACTGCTTTAGTAGTTGCAATATCTTTTGTGATGCTTTAAATTTTGAAATGATAGGAACCCAGACTAATACTGCTGCGAGGTCAAATCCCGCTACTGGGAATATGAGGATACCACCTTTTGGTTTTCCGGGAGGGGATGGTCTCCCGGGCATGCCTGATTCTAATCAAGTGAGTCAGCTCATGCAAAATCCAGCAATTTCTCAGATGGTGCAAAGCGTACTCTCAAATCCTGAATATATGAACCAGGTCTGTTATTATTGCTCATTTCTAATTTGAATTTATACTTTGCTTTCTTCTTTCGTCTTATGAGGATCTATTCTGGAATTTTAGATGCTCAATTTCAACCCTCAGCTACGTAGCATGGTTGATGCAAATCCTCAGTTGAGAGAGATGATGCAAAACCCTGAGCTTCTTCGCCAGTTGACATCTCCTGAGACTATGCAGGTATGCCTAGTTCAGTTATCCATACATCTTGTGAGGACTAATCTCTCTCTTTGCATCTGTTCAAACATGGTCTTCAGTGGCTTTATGTATTTGGATTTCTTTCTATCTTTGTGTCCAAAATATAAGGACGTAAGTCGTCGTTAACATGTGTTCCTGTGCAATAGTTTTACAAGACACATATACACATTAGATTGATGATATTATTATATGGACCTTCTAGTTGGTGGAATTCGTGTCAGGCTTTTGCCCACTAATATCATTAGATTTTTTCTGACTTGATGTTGAGCTACCTATGCTTATCACTTCCTGTTTTTCTTGATACAGCAAATGCTAACTTTGCAGCAGTCACTTTTTTCCCAGCTGAATAGGCAGTCACCAAACCAGTAAGTGTTTCTGTCTGTTTTTCTACCTGACAAAAATATATCAGTTTACATTTCTGGTCATTAGAGGACCTTGTTTTTGCATCTCTCCATTTCTTGCAAATTGGTTTAACTGGTCTCCTTAAAAAAAAGAAAGTGTATTTTGGTCCTATAATGATCAACAATGTGTTGCTCCCTGTAAGCTGCTACTATGCATCTTGAATTTCAGCTACTCTGAATTATTTGGATTGCTTTCTGTTTTTAATACAGTTAACCATAGCCTAAAACTCCACTTTTTTTTTTTTGAAATGATTTGCTGAAGCATTCTTGGATTAGCTAGTCACACTTCTGTTTGATGCAGCTCAGTGATTTTGGGCATATACCTATTTTGATGGCTCTGAGAGGCTTTTCTGTTCCTTAATCGTTCAATCAGTCATGCTTTTTTCGTTTCTTATTCTGAGTTTATACTTTGTACTTATTTGGATTATTCATTTGCAGAGAACCAACTCAGCCGGGTGCTGCTACAGGTACTTATCTTGTATTGTGATGAACTTTTCACCAGGTCTTTTACAATATTTGTAGTTTTAGGTTTGTCAGATTTATCCTTACTACACCTTGTTAATGTTTACATCAAATCGTCATGCATTAACAGGGATTCCTAACAATACTGGTTTGGAGGCATTGATGAACATGTTTGGTGGTCTTGGAACTGGCGGCTTCTCTGTTCCAAATCAACCTGATGGTTAGTTTTTCTTTTTGCATTTTTCTCTACCTTGTGGACCAAGCCCACCAAAATTTTTTTGACGGACCTCTCTTCTTTTTTCAGTACCGCCGGAAGAACTCTATGCAACTCAGCTGTCACAACTTCAAGAAATGGGTTTCTTTGATACCCAGGAGAATATTAGGGCACTTCGCGCAACTGCTGGGAATGTCCATGCTGCAGTGGAGCGGCTTTTGGGGAATCTTGGTCAATGAGCCTCTGCATCTGCCGGAGTCATGTAAGGTGAAAATTAGAATCAGCAAAACAAAAGATGGTTTCTCAGGCTTGTTTTAACCTGTTCCATGAAGCCTGCCTGCCTTGTCCCAAATTTGTCAGTCCTGAAGAAACGGAGTAAAAGAAAAATAAAAATGTACAAATTAGCCTTCATTCCTACAACCATTACAGTTGATCGGGTCCCTTTCCCTTTACATCTCCACACTCTTCCCAAACTTTCTTCACTTTTTTGGTTTTCTTCTCCACGGGAAGTTCTATAATTTCTGTCAAGGGTTGATGTAATTTCACATCTAAGATCTTTTTTTCTGATTAACTATTCTTTTTCTTGGGTCCATAATAGTACAATTGTTCGAATGGAGACTGTATTGATGTGTCGGTTGCAAATCTTTGGCGGTGCATTGCTAGTTAAGGACCAGTCAGTCCATGCTCACATAATTTGTTGCAAATAACTAAAACACTTGCCGTCTTAACATATTGAAACGAGTTGTGCATCATCCATCAAGTAAAAGGCAGGGCACTGACTTATGCAACCTTTAATATTCGTCTGTTCGTTTCTGTTCAACACTAAGGAATAAAAGTTCGTTCTTGGAGGGTAATCATGAGGGCATAGAATCATCATCGTGCTTTGTGAAGCAATAACTTAACATGGATCATGGATGCTCTCTGCGAAAGAAAAGCTGTATATCTTCGTAAACAATACGAAACTAGTCACTTAAGCTGTGTTTATCTTCGTAAACAGCACGAAACTAGTCACTTGGTCACTGTTTGTTCTCTTTCCACAACATGAACCAAATTAAATTACTTCAAACCAAATCAATTTATGATACGATTGTAGCTAAGTACACAATAGTTTGGAGCGCTGCATTCATGGGATGCAGTAGACACACCGCCCGCGGATGGATTTGTTCACATTGTTGTTTAATCTCATTCTGCAGTTTTGCTAACTTTGGTACGCCTACCACTTCTGAAAAGAAAACTGTCATTTCGTAAAAGGCAAATGGATGAATATCCAACGACGACAACGAGGTACCTGGTTGAAAAGCCCAAAGATAAAAGAGAATGGGCCGAAATGCAAAAAAGAATAAAGCAACAGCGGGGGGTGCGTTAATGGGGCTAGGCCCAGATGTGTTGGGTCATCCTGTAAAAAACAGAATAAGTGAGAGAGAACCGGGAAATAATAATAAAAATAATAAAAAAAAGGGAAGCTGATTATACTTACTTTGTAGTTGAATTAAGAGCCAAAGGGAAAGCTCGCATTAGCTTTTTTGAAACCCCCTTCTCCTCTCCTCTCCTTTCCTCTCCTGTCATCACTCCTCTCTGTGACCTTCCCTCTCTCTCTTCCTTCCCTCCCCGGAGATTGCTTTCAATGAGGAAGTAGAAGAAGGTAAATGCGGTTCCCTCTCTCCCTCTCTCTCCTCTTTGATTCGAATTTCTGTTCTATTAATCTTACCCGCCGCTAACCCCGGCTATTGTCCCCCCTACCTCCCTGTGCTTTCTATCTCGTTTTTAGAGCTTTTGATTTCTTACTTTCGATTTGGAAATTTGCTCGTTCAGTTCTTTCTTTCCTCTTCTCCCTTTTGATGTTTTCTCTGCGAGATACCATTTTCATTCTGTGTTCACTTGTATTCTCTCTTTTGTTTCATTGTTTTTAGGTAACAAACCGGAACCCCCCATCCCCATTATGATTTCAAAATAGCTGCCGATTGGGTGTGTGACAGGCTCCTTCTCATTAGTTACTCTCTGCGTTCCTCCATCCACATTTTGGCATTTGCTTCTCTCATGTCGATACTTTTGCCCCTTGCTCCAAGCTTCTGTGATCTCACTTTTATCAGGTGCCATTATTATTATTATTATTATTCTGGGTAAAATCGTATTTTGTTGTTCTTGTTAGTGCCAAAATCGTGTTTAGTCAATGTGCAGGATTCATATTCTATCTGGGTCTTGTTTTCTTGTTCACTTACTTGTCTCTGTAAATCTATATTTATTGCCTGCTTGTGCTTGTTTGAGTCATATCAAGAAGTATCTGCTGTGTAGTTTTCTTCACATTTCTTATTCTTTTGCTTTAATTTGTTGTCCTAAGATTCTCTACGTCTGGTGTTTCCTTCTCTTCTTCAGATGGTTCAACAGACAATAGATTCATTTCATCCAAAATTCACTGAGTATGGATTGGGCAATTCCGAACCAAACTTCTCCGCATCCGATAAGCAATTCCCTCCATCTGTGAAGAAGATAGCATTGAGAGATGTGCAGAATGAAAATAGAATCCACAACCCCGTTAAAAGCTCTACATTGCCAAAGAACACGGGACAATTTATGGATGCCGGCAAGGTTTCTAGCACCCAAGGAGCTTCACCTGAGAGTGCAGTGAACCCTCCCATACCATTCTTCCGATCTGCAATTGGTAACCCTGCGTCCGCACAACGTTACTACGTCCGAAGGAAACCTGAAGCACAATTTGGAAAGACCGCTCCTTGTGAAATCAACAGTGTCAGTGTTGATTGTCTGAATTCAGAGCGGGGTAGTCACCCAGACAAGACCAGTCAATCAACACCTCAAAAGGGAGAGCCAACAGTTGCCTGCTTCCCTGCATTTGCTCCTTTGCCCGTCACCTCCTTGACAAGTGCATCCGGGAAACCTTCAGTTTCTCTTCCCCCCACACATTCAAGTATGAGGCCTTTGGCAAACGAATCCAATTATCATCCTGTTGCTTTTGTAGCTCCATCATCTAATAATTCAAAAGGAACAAAAACTCCTAGTTGGGAAGAGCGGTATTTCCAGCTGCAAGTTTCACTGAAGAGATTGGATGAAGCAGATCCTGAAGATTATTTACAGAGTACATCCTTGTGTTTCAAACTACACGCCTTAGGTAATTATTTTTGTCACTTCTTAATTTCTCTGGAGCTGATTTGCATATTATTTGTGTTGTAGTGCTTAGATCGCTTTCTTCAGTTGAGCTCAGTAAACATGCAGTGGAGCTGGAAAAGAGAGCCATCCAACTTGCGCTGGAGGAAGGTAACAAGATGTTCTGCTTTGCTTGCTTTCCTTCCATTTACAAGGGCTCTATTTGTATCTGTTTGTAAAGACATGTCAGACAGGAATCTCCCTAATTTAGAGGTTCATGGAATGTTTAGATATGGACATGTCTTGGGCAGGCTGAACATGCACCAGGTGCACTTGCAGCCTCGTACATATAGAGCTGAGTCTTTGCATATAAGATTAGAAATACTTCATGTTTGATGCATGATGAAAGAGACGTAAAAGGGATCTTCCCAATTGATTGTTTACAGGATATCATGTTTTCTGTTGTCAACCAATTGCCTATGGCATATCTTTACAAAGTTTATTAGTGTGTCACATCTTATTAATTTGATTGCAGGGTAAACATCTGATAACTTTCACAATATGGTCGAAAGCTCTTGTTTTTACGAGAATAAGTAACTTGTAGCCAGTTAGTTCAGAACTTCATGTTTTCTTTCACAGCTTTACTCTTCTATTTTGGCTGGATACTGTATGTTGATTATAGTTGCCAATTGATGCTATTGTCTACTTGCTCGGTGGATTCCAATTGTCTTTTTTTTTTTTTTTTTTTGGAATAACTAGCTAAATAATTTGTATTCTTCTCTTTCAGCAAAAGAGGTGCAACGTGTTGGAGTTTTAAATGTCTTGGGAAAAAGCATGAAGAACTTTAAAGCCCCTCTAATAAACCAAAGCAAGTCAGAGAAGAAAGAGTCTTGATGAAGATGAATTTTGGCTAAGGAGGTACGCACCTCTTTGGAGCCCATTGCCATGATGATTTTCCTGCTTGTTACTCGATATTCTCCATACTACTCTACCACTGTAAGGCTGCATTTCTATATCTTCCAGCAAATGCTGATGGCTACATTGAATTGAAACTGTGTTGTAATATAGCTCTAAAAATCTGTCTTTATTTGTTCTCTTTCCTGATCTCTAGCTTCTGTGGCTTGAGTTTATATAGTTTAAATTTTAATGCTCCTGGGTCTCGAAAGAAAAAGAAAAGAAAATAATATCCCCCAAATGCTCCTCATTGCTTTGCTGGGGCAACAAAACACAGCGGTGTACACCCCTAACCCAGCCGTGTACATGCGAGGGGGTGGATCAGTGGTACTGTCTGCAAGGGACAACAGAGATATACTGTTTTTTGTCCCCCAACTAGTCCCTCCATTTCAGGTTTGGTGCCTATGCCCCTGAATCACAAAGTTGGGTTGTTTGAAGTGACCCTATTTGAATTGGTGCTGTTAGCACCCTACGGAAAGGTCTCTTGGTGACCAGTTTTGTGCAGTTGGTTTGGGTGGATGCTGGATGGTTGAGATCAAACTGGTTGCTATCCCTGTATGATCTCTTCTAGCCCCTTGACCATATATGAATCACTTCCGAAACTGTCTATCTTGAATGAAATTTCAGAGTGTTGCCGTGCTCCAGCAGTTAACGCCATCCCCGATAGACTTTATACTGCACTCTTTGAAAGATTTCAGTTAGGAGTTATATGCGGATTCTTATTATCAGGCAGCTCTTTTGGAGAGATCTATCGCTGCTGCTCTTTAATTTGGCGTAGTGTAGGACTATGCTTCTCCATTTTATGTTTGCTATCTATGTTTTAGATTAGGTTATTGAGCTTCCTATTGTTAGTTGTTTTCAGTTGCCCTGACTGCAGATGTTTTCCTACTTCAGTGTGGGATCCTGCAGATCATGTATCCAGTATATTAATGAATCTTTGTTTCCAGGAAAAGGAAAAAAAAAAAAAAACGAGGTCTGAAGAAGTGAAAGTTGCTAAAACTGTGAAATAGACATCTTGATTTGTATAAACTTCCCTTTTTTCCATTTTTCTTCCCAAGAGAACTAGCATTTTGTGGTTTGTAGTTTGTAGTGCTCCTCCATTGGTCCATGTGTGCTAGCTAGGAATAGGATGATGCGCTTGTGAAAATATTAAGTTTTATAATTTGTAAACTATAAAATTAAAATACTCAAATATTGAAAACATTTTGATATTTGAATTGGCAGCAATAGCGCATTAGATTTATTTTCAATCGTTACAACTCAAATAGCGCTCCTCTACTTTGTTGCAAATAAATAAATAAAAAATAAATAAATAAATAAACAGCTCTCCTTTTGTAGTTCGTGGGTGATTGTGTCTTGTCAAACACATACATAC
Source organism: Turnera subulata (assembly GCA_028386065.3). NCBI lineage: Eukaryota > Viridiplantae > Streptophyta > Magnoliopsida > Malpighiales > Passifloraceae > Turnera > Turnera subulata. Next base: position 58,195 of record JAKUCV010005818.1, on the reverse strand, counting down.
ATTGTCAGTCAGTTAAACGTGCTACGCCTGCCCGAATTGTTATCTTTGTCCGTGGTTAATGGCAGTTGCAAACACGTGCCACAAACCCTTGAACATGTATCTAGAGTGTGTTCTTTTTTTTCTTTTTCTTTGTTTTTTTTTTTTTGATAGTGAAGATCAAACTTTTCTAAATTGCATATAAATAAATGGATTTAATTTTAAGGATATGTATGTATGTATATCTGGTGGGTGGGTGTGTGTGTGTGTATTTATCTAGTGATGAGGAAGGCCAATACTGGATAAACTCAACAGACGTGAAAAATAAACTGCTTTCAGTTGAAACAGTAACCGCCGACTACTTGCACTACTACATAAACAACCGCACTACCTTTGTGTCCCCCTTTTACCCACTTTTACTTTTACTGCAACTACACACATCCATCCATCCAACCAAGAGAGGAGAGGAGTCCTTAATCTCTTCGAATCAAGTTTAAAAGTTATGAACAACACCAATTCCCTCTTCGCGGATTCCCAATCCGACCTCTGCTTCCCATCCTCTTCCTCTTCTTCCCCTTCCCCTACACTCATCCCTACTACCACTACTACTACTACTACTACTAGTAGTAGCAGTACATTGTACCATCAAAACCCACGTAAGAAACGCTCCAAGTTGATCAAGATTAGTAATAATGATGATCATGATCATCATCCCCCTCCTCCCTGCAGGCCAAAGTATTACGCCAAGAAACCAGACCCTTCTGCTCCCAAGATCACCAAGCCCTGCAGCGAGTGCGGCAAGAAGTTCTGGTCATGGAAGGCCCTTTTCGGTCACATGCGTTGCCACCCGGAGCGCCAGTGGCGAGGCATCAACCCTCCACCCAACCACCGCAGGCCCTTCTCCCCTCCTCCCACCCAACGCTTGATGATGAATAATATGATCATCAGTTCTACCACCGATGACGACGGCGGCTCCCGGATGAGTGCAGAGGATCATGAGGTGGCGTCTTATCTGTTGATGTTGGCTAACAGCAGCGAAGGTGGCTCCACAACCACGACCACCACGACGACAATGGTAGTGGAGGCTGCAGATTCTGGGGCTACGTATACGACCAGTAGTCCTACTCCTCCTACTCCTACTCCTACTCCTAGCCCTACTACTACTACTATTACTCCTACAGTAGTACTAGTCAATGATGATCAAGGCAGGTTTGAGTGCTCGAGTTGCAAGAAGGTATTTGGGTCGCACCAGGCACTAGGTGGGCACAGGGCTAGTCACAAGAACGTCAAGGGTTGCTTTGCTATAACCATGACCGGTAGTGATGGGTGTGAGGTGTTTGATGATGTCCAAGACTATAATAATGATCATCATCAAAGCGGTGGTGGAGGGAATACTAAGGAGATGAACATTGTGGAGGAGGATAGTGCAGCAGATAATAATGGGATCATATTGAACAAGGTGGATCATCAGATGATATCCATGGGGACGTTGGGCCACAAGTGTGGGATTTGCTTGAGGGTTTTCTCCAGTGGGCAGGCACTGGGTGGCCACAAGAGATGCCATTGGGAGAAAGGGGAGGAGCCTCTCCCTCTCCCTCTTCCCTCCTCCTCCTCCATCCATCAACCACCCCCTCTTCATGTTCTTCCAGCCCTACCACCACCACCACCGCGGAAAGATGTTTGCAGTTTTTTGGACCTCAATTTGCCCGCCCCGCCCGACGATGGATCCTCTTCCTCTCATTCCTCGGGCCTCGCTCTGGACCTCAGACTGGGCCTTTGAGCCCAAACCGGGCCCTTCATTACTGAGTGCTGCTACTTCTCCACTATCAAAAAAAAAATAGCTAATTTATAGTAGTAATACGCCGATTAGGTTTTAGCAAAAGTTTGCACAGTCTGTATCATTAACCCAGCCCGCTCTAAATTTGGTGGGGGCACATTGTATGTGTTGCATAGCCAATTCTGGACAAACACCTTACTCTCCAATATTAATTGCTACTAATTTACTAGTACAAATCTTTGTTTTGATGAGATTGGTGTTAATTACTAATTGCATCTATACATACTTCTTATCTGTTGTAACTAATTGGCTACAGTTCACATATACATGTACAGCTGCAGACAATTGAGATTATGAACTATTGATAATGATATATCAACTTTATGAAACCCGATGTTTCTTTTTATTGGTAAAGTTTTTGTCTCCATTATATGTATATCCTGCAGGAAAAGCGAAATGGACATATATATGTATATTTCAATAGCTTGGATACTGTGGTGTTCAGGATGAGAAAGAATTCATTCCAAGTAAGGTCTCCATAAATTTTTTCTTTTTGATAAGAGATAGAGAGCCAAAAAAAGAAAAGGTAAGGTATCTAAATATATATACGCTTCGAGTTTTGAATATTCTTGTCCCAGCAAATGAAGCCCTGGGACACCTCTTGCATGGAAGTAGGGAATGATTACTGGGCGTTCTTCCGTTGTCTCTCACAAACACACATTATATATATATTATCATGGCATGACTTTGCGTTTGTGGAAGTAAATGCAGAGTACTGCACAGTTTTTCGTTTAATGTCTCATTCAACCACACTTTATCTAAATATAGGTTTTTTTTTTTTTATGCTAAAAAATTTAGACCATTTCTCGATTTGTGCGTGTCATCCTTGCGCAGGGGCCATGTTAATCTTCTCTGTATCGTTCCAATTTTATTGGATGTCCCAGAAGGGACTATCTAAATATAGGTTAATCCTTCAATTGGCGCCATATCCCTTAATTAGCAGCCAACATTGCTTCCCTAATAAGACTTGAAGCCCCCTTAATCTAAGCATGAGTACATGTAGTTCTTTTAGTCTTTTCATATTCATGGTGTATTAATTAGCATTTGCATGACGACTAGCTAGCTAGTATTATTCGAGAAATCCCAAAGATTACCTCTTCAACGGATCAATGATCACTTGCTGCCTGCATTTACGCAAATTTAATGCCCCTTTCTTCTTTCTGGTTAAGTTGATGCTCATATTTACAGAAGTATATATATAACATGTTGAGTTGATACATAATATACGTACCTAAAAGAAGTAGATATATATATATATATATATATAGAAGACCTAAAGTTCTATCACATTCCAACAAAGTGGAATCAGCACTTGTGCTTTACATGATATCAACCCATTACAAGAGTTCCTTAGTGGAATTCTCTAGCCGGAGAAAGATCCCAATGGAGATTATATGTTCATAAGTAAGAGTTATATATATATTGTAATGGGATGAACAGAACATCTAACAGGTTGTGGTCTGCGTATTGTCCCTCCGATCTCAAAAGTGATCACAACCCCTTCTTTTGCGCCCAGATTCCAGAAAGTTGAGGGGACAAGCTGTCTAATGTTGAATGACCAATTACAGTTCAAAGAGTGCTGCAAGAAAAACCCATTTACGCTTTGGAGAACACTACATAATTGAAGCTACAACATACATAATAATAAATAATATACACCCAAGGATTCCATTCAGTACGTATACGGTATATCTGCAAAAGAAGTTAAAATGAGAAAGTTATGAAAACTGAACCTTTTGATTCTTTCTTTCTGCTTTAATTATCCTCTCTTCTTTCATTTGTTTTCCTTTTACAGGAATAAATTCCGTTCATTTCTTCACTTATAAAAGGACCAAAAGTACAGTGATGACACATTACTTCTGTATCCATATTATTATTCTTTCACACAGTGATCTCCTCTGGCCTATCCTTCACTACCATCATCTTCTCTTTTGGAAGGATTGAGGGTGCCCATTACTGTTAATCTTGAATCATTCTATTAATAATAATAAATCATCTTTTAATTAATTAATCGCTATTGTTAATATATGACCAAGTGGGCCAATAACACATCAGCGGAACAATAAAATACTTATCCATGTAGATGACGTACTCATTCATTCATGTTAATTAATACTAATACTATAATAAAATCTTTATTAAAAAGAAATTGTAAAGAAGCAATAAGATACTACCAATTGCTTAGCTAAGCAGCCGTTCACGCGAGCATGCACTCATTTAGTATATTCTAAAACCAACTACATACGACTTTTTGATTCAATTGTGTGATTCATTTCAATATATTATTGGTGCAAATTAAATACTCCTAATTGTCTGCCTCCCATATATATATATATATCCAAACATTAGAACCCACGACCGACTAATATCCATCCACCAAATTAAGCTCATATATGACCAAGTAAAACTTATACCACTAAGTAACAACATCGATATGATATACATATACTCCCTATCGCATTAACACACACCCAAATTAAATGTTGCCAGCACTCACATTTAATCTTCATCAGAATATCTTCTCCTCTCCAGAAGGCTAAACAATTGCTTGTATTTTTATTGACAGAAAACAAAGTCAATAATTAAGTTCCCCGTTGAATATTGTAGCATCTTATTTTGCAATATATTAAATTCCCTGGTATCTTGCATCTAGATTCATCTACTGCTGTGCCAAGGAAGTGGCTCAGATATATATCTCCTACCTTTCCTGTGTGTAGATTCATCTCCAAATAGAATATTGCAATTATTGAGTGTTGACCATATAGCTTTAGGGGAGTATATTCTACAATTCAAACTAATCCTGATTGAATCACCGATCGATCATCCAGTTTCATACGTATTTTCATGTGACAATATGATGAAGTGACACTTTTATGTCATGTTCATTGCTTATGAATTACTAGCAAAATAGAATTAATTTTGCCAAAGTTAAACGAATTATAGAGAAGAGCAATTAAAGCTCCTATATATATCTCCCTTTTAATTATATCATGTGGCCATAGTGGACAAAATAAACAACAGCTAGCTATAAACAAGTTTAATCTGCTGATCGATATGAATGCAATTTAAGTTTGATTCTGATCCTAGTAGATACCCGCACTGGATATACATCATCTATAGCTCGCAGTTCAACCACCAATTTTGAATTGAATACAGAGAAGACGGACCAGTCATCGAAGCTTGCTTGTACTTTAAAGAAATGGAAGGTATCTTCCAATCCATTGGTGGGCAAATAGAAAAATGAGTCCCGCACAGATATCCATCATGAATCCTTTTGGTATCTCCATCTTCCCCGTTGAATCTTTATCTCGTAGATCGTGCTCTTAATCAATTCCACACGGAATCTCAATATACATATTCACATCATCATGTACATGGATGCCACTATATATATATATATATATTTATTGCACTATCAATCAAAAAAAAACAAAATTCCAATTTCAAGCAAAGTTGGAGATCGAACTGACTGAGTACTTATGAATGTTAACTGTCTGCCAAATCTGGAAGATATCACTTATACTACCAAATTAGATAAAGAAAAAACAAGAATGTATGTCCGGCAAGACTTGTTATTGAAGAGCATATATTTTCTTGATCATGAAAAAAAAAAAAAAGACATGAGTAGTGTCATCATTGTCCTTTTAGTTCAAGCTTCAAACTCTTAATTACGTCTTAGCATTTAGACCCTTCTTATAAGAAGCACCGCCCATAAACCTTAATTGCCCTATACATTATAAATCAGAATAACCATTGGACTCACTAATTCTACCTCTATATGTAAAACCATATGGGAATAAGAGGTCATGGAAGACAAATATAGAGTCGAGAATATATAGAGTTTAGCAAATTACAACAAAAGCATTAATTTTGAGCCGAGAATATATATATGAGAGCAGATTAAGCAAATTAATTCAGCAGTAAATGGTAAACCTAATTAATTAAGTACAGATGCGTTGATAGTAACAGATTGGGGTGGGACATGCACATGTCATGGAAGACAGAAACCAATGGCTGGGGATCAAGAACAGAGTGAAGGGTGGTGGATGGGTCAGCCTCAGGGCCACCATCATTGCATCATACACACATTAATGGAAAACAATAATGGGTCTTTGCTCTTTAGAGGAGGTTGTGTGGCAAGCACGTAACATATAAATTGTTATCAATTAATTAAAGTTGATCACACCATTCACTAATTAATCTTCTTCATAAATCAGCATTTCCCCTTGTTTCAATTACATTCTGCACTTTATACCACATCCACTGACCTAACCAGATAAATATATATATGCTGAAGAATCACATATATAAACAAATCCTGATAAGTTGAACCACAGTAATCCTATATAAGTTGGGCTTCAATAGCATTCTATTAAATATTACTAGAACAAGTTGCAGCTTGCATCAACAACTTCCTTTCATATTTAATCTATGCAACACTTGAGCATATATATATATATATATATATATATATATATATAATCTTGAATGCTTGTACGATATTCACTTAAAATAGACCTGGTAATTCAAGGGGGCAAAATAAATGGAGTTACAGTCGGATCTTGGGTGGAATGTTTGATTTTTCTTTTTGGATGATCAATTGATATACTATTTTTAATGAAAAAAAAATCCAACATTGAGGTGGCTTTAACTATTAGTTATGTCCCATCAAAGCAAATATTCTATTTCATATGTGCTGATGAATCTGATGCCAATCCCTTGTATACATGTTGACCTGCTGCAAAAGTATATAGATGGTGAGGCTTGCTTGCATCACTAACTTTGTTATACTTTATGAAATTATATAATTTTTCCCTTTAATCTCTTAGTCTGATGCCTAATTGAATATTTGGGTATGCAACGTAAATTTAATTGTTTCCTCAAAAGCAACAGATGCGGACCCTGTATTAGGTTTGCTGGATCAGTGAGGATTAAAATAAATGGACACAGCAAGCACAGGGCACTTCACGCCAACTCTTTGTTTTTTTTTTTTTTTTTGGAGTTTGGAATCAAAGTGGGGATGGGTCTTCACTGTTGGGATTCCAATACTCTGGGCCATCAACATAGTAATAAACTAACATTAAATTAGCATAATGATGGACATAATAAACTATGATTAAATTTGCATAATGTAATGATCTTAGACTATATGGATATTAATTGTATAATATTCTTAACAAAAGATGCGGCAAATTGTGAAGAATCAGAAAGAGTTACTGGCCTCCCGGTACCTTCAGAGACGCTTAATGATCTTAGATTCAGTTTCAAAAGTGACTCTATTTTCATTCATGATCTTATATTTAATATATTGTGTTTACTATTCCATTTTTTCTTAATTAAGTTTAACCCCTTTTTGATGTGATGGTTTGAAGAGTCTATAAACTAATAATCAGAGCTCAAGGTAACTTGACATAATTCCAGCTGCTCCCAGCTTCAATGGCCATAATAATAACGATGATGAACATATCCAAGTAAAATAAATTTAAAACTCATATGTTTGCGACAAAAATAAATAAATTTAAAAGCAAAACGAAGTAAGTATATATGTAACCAATAGAGTTGCAGTGTATTGGTTCTCTTGTAAAATGCAAGAGGGTGAAGTTTTGGGTTTAAGCCCCACATCGATGTTATTAATTTCAGATTACCATGTAATCTATCTTAGTGTAACGATATAAAATGGTTTAAAGTATGATATATCCTTTGTTGGTAAGTCCATGTCGTTTTATTATTCGTCGATGCAGTCGCATAACTTTCGAGATGGGGATTCTATTTCTATATATATATTTTGCATGCGCTTTTAATTCTCAAGAGGACATAAACTTCCATTTAATGAAACTTGGGTTATTATTATGCTCAGCTAGAGGGCCAGATTGATACAGTCTTAACTTTGATAATTCAAACAGTTTAGATTAAGAAATATATATTCTTCCTTTCGTGGATTCATTACTTGTTTGTTTCCCTAATATAATCGTGTAGAGTCGGCTGAGAAGAGAAAACAAATGGCACCTGGCTTTTCTATTATTTATTAGAATTTAATGTTTAAAATACCCTCACTAGAGAGAATCTTGACGGGGCAAAGTAAGTACACGACACCCAACACAACTTCGCTGCTAATTTTTATGTTTTTTAGGGTTGGTACGTGTTAATTAATACTATATTTTTTTTGGAGGAGGTGGTAGTTTTCATTAACAAAAAATAAAAAGAGATTTTAAGAATTAGTAGCAGGCCGTAAAATCGATGATCCGTAATAAATTTTCTTATTTTTTACAAGTCACCCCACGCAAGCCACAAACCCAATGAAGCAAAGTTCGTTTCGTCAATTGTTTTTATGAGTTGGGGGGAGTAATTTGGTGTGTGTGACTTATAGTGTTATTTTTTTTATTAAAACAATAGGATAAAGTAACTAAGGAGTAATTAATTTCTTTTAGAGCTGCTATTGCTAATTTTTGTACTTTTAATTGCCGTCATTATTATAAAGTTGACTTAAGAATCATAAACAAAGCTAGTATTCCAAGAGATAGAAAATGATAAAAGAATTTAAAAAAAGGAAAGGAAATTAGGCCTTCTTCTATATAATTGCAAAACTAAATTATTATGCTCACCAAACACAGAAGAAGTTGTAGCAAAGAGTTAAATGTTTTGTTTTTATAAAATTAAGTTTTTGTTTTGGTATGGTAGAAATGAATATTTATGTAATATATTCTTATTCTTATTCTTATTATATTTTGATGGGTTGACATTGACACGGTGGTGGTGATCCACCGGGTGGATTCCATTTCCTGTGTATGATGATGATGTTATGCAATGGGGGGTGGCGAAGATCCCACACGCGCGTTGGGCGAGACTCTGGTAGAAGAAAGGGACAACAACAACCTCCCTGGTTTTTTTAGACTGGAGGAGAGGAGGGAGGGGACTAGACAGACAGAGAGACTTAACTGGAACCAAACCAAAAGCCACAAACAACTTTGTGAAGATAATAAACATAAACACAAACACAAACACAAACTCAAACTCAATGTCATGTGCAACTAAATTGTCTTAATCCCAAATGCAAATGCAACATCACTTTCCTCCCCCTTTTTCTTTCTTTCTTCCTTTCTTTTTTTTTTTTTTGTGTGTAGCAAAGCAAAGCAAAGCAACATAAACCTAACTTTTTCACTTTGAACTGGAAACTCTCAAACTCTGACTGAACCTTGTAGCTAGCTTCTGCTGGTTGTTAGTGTCTGATTTTGATTTTGCTTCTGCTTCGGCTACATCATCGACTCGCATAAATACTACTACTACTACTACTACTACTACTACTACACCTCAACCCTGAATAATACAGCACCTCCTCCATTGAGTGTGTCCTTCAAAATACTCTTACTTACCTCCATTTCTCCTCCTTCCCTTCCTTCCTTCCTTAATTGCCTTTCTCCTCATTTTTTTTTTTGTTTACCCTTTTTCCTTCTTGGTCTGTTTGCTTGGTCTCATAGTTTGCAACATTCATCAAGTGTTGGCCTTTAACCAAAAGAGATAGGAAGGGAAAAAGAAAAAAAGAACAGAAAGGCTATTGTAATTTTTTCCTTCCCTTACTCATGCAGTGTCGTTTAACTTCCGAATTAGACATCCCAGAAACCGCCTGATTGCTTAACTGCTTCCCATGCTAATTTTTCCTTTTTGGCCCTCTCTTTTGGGCTTTAAAGTTGATTGTTGTGCGAGTCAAATGCTTCTTGGTACAGGTAGCCCCATAGCTTGGTCTGATGTACTGCATACACAGCAGCAACTGGTAGTGTACTAAGGTTGCCATCAAGATTCCTCCTTTTTGCTTTTGCTTTTGTCCTTTTTCTTCTTCTCCTTCTTCTTTTGGTAAAGTAACTAATTGCGGTTATGGTTGAAGAACGTTTCTTCCTCTGAAAAGCATTTATTTTTTTTCCCCTATTGCAGTTCAAACGATGTTTCTGCACGTTGGTTCTGTCGAGTTTTTGGATACAATCAATAGCAACCCTCCTTGGAAGTTCCTCTTTCTGTTTTTCATCTTCACTCTTCTTTGGTGTTTCGGTTCATGAGAGACCACACAAGTTAATACCCTGATTTAATTAGTACCCTTTTGGTTAGTTGCAATTTTTGGAGCAAAGTTCAATATGGATGATGGTGCTTTTACTCCTGACTCTTCCTTTGGGGCCATCTTGAGTACTGCCATGGATTTGGATTTCATGGACGAACTCTTGTTGGATGGATGCTGGCTGGAGACTGCTGGTGATGAATTGAACTTCTCCCACCCCGGTCCTTCTACTTCTGGTGATCTCCCTGATTCCAAGCAATACTTCCCTCTTGTGGATCCCAACAGCAGTCAAATGTATGGAGAAGTATCAAAAAAGAACTTTCTTGAGAACCCACTGCTCCCTAATCTAGGAAAACCGGAACCAATAGAGACTGAATCTCAGAGGCAGCAGGTAGTTGGCCATCCTATCACATCTTTGGCACAGTCTGAAGATTGCTCGGTTGAAGGTAATAATGAGTTGGGAAGAAGATTGTGGATTGGCCCCAGGCAAGTAGCAAGCCCAATGTCTTCTGTCAGAGAGAGACTAGTGCAAGCAATTGCGCATTTGAAAGCACGCACCAAAGACAGCGATGTGCTTGTTCAGATATGGGTGCCTATAAAAAGAGAAGGCAGGCATGTCCTTACCACAATTGGCCAACCATACTTGCTCGACCCAAAATGCTTTAGCCTTGCAAGTTACAGGAATGTTTCAAAGGCCTACCACTTCCCTGCGGATGAGGGCTCAAATGAGTCGGTGGGATTGCCAGGTCGGGTTTTCTTAAGAAAATTGCCTGAGTGGACTCCTGATGTTCGTTTGTTCAGACGTTATGAGTACCCACGTAAACCTCATGCAAAACAGTATAACATTAGTGGATCTCTTGCGGTTCCTGTCTTTGAACAGGGTAGTGGGAATTGCTTAGGGGTTGTGGAGGTTGTGACAACCTCTCAAAAGATCAGTTATCGTCCAGAACTAGAAAATGTCTGCAGAGCTCTTGAGGTCTGCTTTTCTTTCTTTCTTTCTTTTTTTTTTTTTAACTTGGTTAAGATCACTTACGATTTTGTTTTTCTCATAAATCTTGCAAGTATGAGTGTCCGTACTGGTGGCAAAACATTGGAAGGCCTGCATATAGATGCTTTTGATCTTAGATCAGTGAACTTGCTTCTTCTAAAAAACATCAGCACTAATGCACCACCCAAAAACAACCTCTGCTTTCAACTTGTATCCGTCATCCATTGTATTATTTGATGAACACTATGATTGTCTGGCAAGTCAGAATCATATTAGCCTCTATCTTACTATGCTTGTTAAGTTTTTAGTTTTTGTTTTGCAAGTGTGCCTTACATCCGCTCATTCTTATTTTATTAACTTTATTTTGGGTTGACTTTCTGATTTTCAAATAATCTTTAAACAAAGAGCCCTTCAAAACTGCCAACGGTCATTGCTATCTCCATAATATATAACTCATCCTGAATATAAGCTGGATATGAAATTTATCCACAGCTTTATCTAATACACATATTGATATGCAGGCTGTTGATCTAAGGAGTTCGCAAGACTTCTGCTCTCCAAGCGTCGAGATAAGGGTATGATGATTTCCTATGGAAAACCATCTCAAGTTTATTACCTACTACTTGAAAGTGGCATAGATTTATCACTGACATCACATATGTGATTCCATTTCTCGCAGGCTTTCAAAGAGTTTAGACAGGATGCAGTTCCAGAAATATCAGAGATTTTGCGATCTGTGTGCATGAGACATGGTTTGCCTTTGGCATTGACATGGGCTCCATGTTTCAAGCAAGGCAAAGGTGGAAGTGAGAGTTATACTCATTTCTTTTCTACTGTGGGTTCTGCTTGCATTGTGGGTGATAAAGACTTCTTGCAGTTCTACATGGCATGCTTGGAGCAAGACCTTTATCTAGGTCAAGGAATTGTTGGGAGAGCATTTGCCACCAACAGACAGTGTTTTGCAGCTGATATCACTGCCTTCAGCAAGACAGATTACCCTCTCTCTCATCACGCTATGATGCTTGGCTTGCATGCTGCTATAGCAATCCCCTTAAGAAGCATTGATACTGGACCCCCTGACTTTGTGCTGGAGTTATTCCTGCCAAAAGATTGCCAAAACATTGAAGAACAAACACGCATGTGGGACTTGTTGCCCGTTGCCTTACAACAAGCAAGCCAGAGTCTGCATGTTGTCATGGACAAAGAGCTCGAGAAAGGCACCAACTACCACCATAAGGTAGTTGCTTCAGATGGAAGACTTGGTAATCATGAATCTCAAAAGATTTTATCTTCCTCCCCAAGAGAATGCTCTCCAAATGAGTCATCTCAGATAGCCTGCGAGACCAAGGCTCGACAGAAAGCCAAAGATGTTTGCGTCTCGTGGGATTCCCCAGAAGAAGAATCGAAACAAGACTTTAAATTGACTAACTATTGGAATAAACCTCAAGGGGCAATAGACAATGAGCGGGCAATTATGCAGGTTGGGCAGCTTGAGCACGAGTTTGGACCTAAAGGCAGCATCGAGGATTCTAAAGATTCTTCTCTTTCTGCTCATGGCTCACTGAACAGCAGAAAAGGAGGTGAGAGGAGACGGACAAAGACAGAGAAAACTATCAGCCTGGAAGTTCTTCGACAACACTTTGCAGGAAGCCTCAAGGACGCTGCAAAAAGCATTGGCGGTACGATTTTTTATTCATAACTTGAATCTCACTTTTTTCTTAAAGCTTTGCGTCCAAGTTATTATCTGCATTTGGTGATAGTTCAAATGCTTCAAGTTACATGAGAAAGTTTGAAACTTTTCGTGTTGATGCAATCTAGAATTTTGCTGTACTTCCTAACCAGTAACTATACCCTTTCTGAAGCTTCCCAATGCGGCTGATGTTCATGTATATAGGATTAGTAACCCATTCTGTTATGTGAGGTCATGCAGAGTTCTTGATGTAATGTCTTCGCACTTAGATAGCATTTAACACAACCACACTACTTCATCACCATATGTTCTTTTACTCCTCCAACTAGGATTCTTCCAACTTGCTATGCTCAAATCTTCAGTTCCTAGTATAGGGGCGTGCATTGCTAAAACTTGGCTGCTTGTTATCTCCAATTTTCCTGAACAACTGGTGTTGCATGCTCATAGTCTGGCTGCCGCCGTGGTGCCTGTTGCTGACCCCATCTTTCTTTCCTGGTTACAGTGTGCCCCACTACTCTGAAAAGGATATGCAGACAATATGGTATTACCCGTTGGCCATCTCGGAAGATTAAAAAGGTCGGTCACTCATTAAAGAAACTTCAACTTGTGATTGACTCGGTCCAAGGAGCTGAGGGTTCCATTCAGATTGGTTCATTCTATACAGCTTTCCCAGAGTTGACCTCTCCAAAAATTTCTGGTAGTTCTCCTTTTGCATCATCAGCCAAGGTGAATGAAACTTCAAAGGAGATGCTCCAGCTGGACCCTCCACCTGAAGCTCACATACTTAGTGTGGGAGCCACTTCTTCGAAATCTCCAACTTCATCATGTAGTCAGAGCTCAGGCTCAAGTATATGCTGTTCCACTGGAGCAAAGCAGCAGACAAACACATATAATTCCTTCAGTGCTGGTGATGCATTGACAGTTGATGACTTTGGTGATGTGCTTAAGAGAACATACAGCGATGCAGAGTTACATGCCCTGAATCGGGAAGAACCAAAGCTTCTCACAAGATCTCAAAGCCATAAAACTTTTGTTGACCATCCAAATCCTGAAAGTCTGCCTCCCATCCCGAAAAGTGTTGGCCGGAGTGTACGAGATGGGGGTGGGTTTAGAGTTAAGGCCAACTTTGGAGTGGAAAAAGTTCGGTTCAGCTTGCAGCCAAAATGGGTTTTTGTGGACTTGCAGCAAGAGCTTGCAAAAAGGTTCAATATAGATGATGTCAGCTTAATCGATCTCAAATATCTGGACGATGATGATGAGTGGGTTCTTTTGACATGTGATGCAGACCTTGAGGAGTGTAAAGACATTTACAGGTTGTCTCAAAACCATACCATCAAAATATCCCTTCATCATGCATCACTGCCGCATCTTGGAAGTTCCTTTGGTAGCGAACAGCCTTCTAGAGCATGAGCAGTTTCTAGCAGCAGCCTATGTTGTTTGAGATTATAGTAGACATTTCTTCTTCTCTTTTAGTTTTAGTGGCATGCTTGGATCGAACCTGCAGGTCTCGGGATCTAAACGAAGTAAGATTGTGCTTCAAAATCTTTTCAGTTCCTTGCCAGCCTTAATAGCCACTGTGTATTTTACTGACAGTGACTACTCTTGGAGGAAATAAATACAAAATCACTGGCAAGCAAACCCGAGCTGCACATGCCATGCATCATATATCAGTTGCATTCAACTGGGGCAATGTATCTCATAATCAAAAGTCTGGTAGCGCTTTGGAGTTGTATAGCATCTGCACTTGCTCCTGAAAGTGGTTCTGGTTTGAGAGTCTTTATCATTCTTATAAGTAACAGGGGGTGTCCTATGTAACATTTCGTCTACCAATGTATCATAATATTTCTTTTTCTTCTGTGGAAAGCGGAAAGAGCTGATGCCTGTAGGAAATTGTCCGAGTACCCGTGAACTGATGGTTGGAGTAAGTAATAACACATATGTACAAATTTGCCTGCTAACTTCAAATCGATGGTTAAAACCATTTAACGGTTCTCGTAATCAACACTTCAAACAATTAACTTACACAACTTATCCTACTCAAACTTAAATCCTTACCTTGCAAGTACAATACAGAGCTCACAGCCCTATAGGACTCGAAACCAGGACCAATACTAAATCAAAGCCACACAAGCATTGTGCCACAAAAGCACAACTCATGTTAAAGTCAATCATCAATGACTTATAATCCCAGTGCCACTCAACTCAAATGAAGAGTTCCCTGTATCCGATTTGATCCTTTGCCACCTGATAGTTGAAGTACCAACTTTGCAGTCGCCTTAATATCTTCCACCTTAAAGATAGACTTTTCACCAGCTGTTTGCCACTCGATCTAAAGGCACATAAAAGTTCCTATCTGTGGTTCTATACTTTGTATTCCATGCGTTCGTATGCTTAAAGGAGCTAATGATACAGTAGACGGATAACTCTTACTTTTCTCACAAAAGTATCATCCCTGTATTGCAGTTAGAACTTGGAACAGTTATAAATGGCATACAAGGCTCACCTACAAATAAATAAATGTTCCACGTACACTGATATTCCTACCAAACTGGCTGCATAATAAACGGAAGGGGCAATAAGAAAGCCTGTACAGTGTACACGACAAACTCCATATTGAGCTTGTAAAAAAGTTTACTTACAATCACAACAATATGAAGTTTGTGGTCTTTACTTCACAAGTATGAAATCTCAGCAAAAGTTTCGGGTGGCCTTCACTCATCCTCGGACTTATTGACTCTCTTGTTAAGAGTACAATTGTAGATACACAGCAGACATTAACAGCAGGGACTTGTCGATCCTGCACCTACAAAGTTGGTATTCACAAACCTTCCTGAAAGGATTAAGTTCAGCTGTCATGCCAAGCAAAGCATTATTGTTGATACCCAGGAAGCAAACCATTTAATGACTACCCTCCCAGTAATCAGCCAAGGCACTTTTTTGGGGTAGCGAGTCTGACACACTGCCCTGGCCTAACCCTCTCTGTACTCGCTTAAGAGCTTTCAATGCAATTCCACTGCCATCGTCTCTGTCAAAAAACATGCAGCAAAAGAAAGATAAGAAAATTATAGTAGACACAAACTATAAAGGTGTGACTCCGTCAATCAGAGCTCCAAAATGATTCAGAAACTGGTAGTTGAATTAAGTTTCAATCACAATTAGAAGACGAGAATTTTGAATGAAATAATGGCTCCCATTGCATGAACATAATGCTGCCAGACAATGATACACCCGTAAAGCTGTCAGTATAACTATATGGTTATTTTTAATTCGTTTTTGATAACCAGAGAGGCTCTGTTTCTTTAACTGACGACAACAAGCAAAGATGGTTAGCATAAAAAGAAACTTAAACTTGTACAGGATGACCAATCTAAGAGCTTGTTCCAAGTGATTGAAATAAAATATACGAGCTCAATGAACATGAGGAAGATTTAAATGCCTAATTGATGGCAACTCTCCATCATCATATTTCGTACCTGTGCGCTATGTTCTGCCAATCACTTTTTCTGTTCTTATCTTTCTTCCAATGGTCCCTTCCATCTCGATGGACCTTGTTTTCAACCCTGCCATCTGAAGCTCTTTCCATCATTTTCTCAGCAAGTTCATCCGCATTACGCTTATTTCCCCTCTTATTGAAACCATCAATCACAGGCATGAATGATGCGGGATCAAACAAATATCCTTTATTCATCAAATGATGGAGAACACTGCGTGCATCTTCCAACTTTTCATCCTTACAAAGTTTGTCAATCAGATCCTTATACTGGAAGTTTTCCACACTTAGAGATCTATCTAGAGCAGCCTCCAATAGATCCTTAGCTTTGCCGACTTCCCCTCTGGCAAGTAATTCATTGAACATTAAAGCGTAAAAGACTTCCTTATGGCCACAAACACTAACAGCACTCTCAAACACTTCACAGGCTATTCCAAAGTCCCCAGCCTTGCAAAAAGCTTTGATCAACATTTTGAACGACAAAATGTTAGGGGAGATGCCCTTCTGCATCATCTCATCTAAAACAAAAGGGGCATCCTTAATCCTCCCTCCTTCACAAAGACAGTTGAGCACTTTATTATACGTATAAACATTAGGACAGATGCCTCTTTCTCTCATCTCATCCATCAGTCCATCTATTTCAAATATTTGGTTTTTACTGCCAAAACCCAGGATCAATGAATTGTAAGTTTGCAGGGTCTTGTTACAGCCTTTTTTCTCCATGTCCTTGAGTACTCGAAATGCAGATGATATCTTTCCCTCCTTGCAGAAAGTATTTATGAAAGTATCATAAATGGCCGAGTCGGGCTGCAAATTTCTGTTCATCATCTCAGTGTACTTTTTCTTAGCTTCTTCAAGCCTTCCATCCTTACATAAACTACTTATTATTGTTGAGTATGTAATCAGATCAGGCTGGCATTTTTTCCCACAGTTACTATCATCCACTAGGCCAATAAATGAGTTGCCCAGATTACCAAGAGCAGCACTTCCATGAGTCCACATCCCATTCACGACTTCAATTGCCTTGTCTAGCTGCCCGTTGTTGCATAGACCATCAATCACTATATTGCATGTCACTGTATCCACACCATGACCTCTTTCATTCATCTTTCGCAGCAATTCCTCTGCTTCTGACACTCTTCCTTCCTCCCATAAACTGTGCAACAAAATGTTACAGGTGTACGTATTAGGAAAACAACCATTCCTAATCATCTCATGCAAAACATGATTGGCTTCGAATACCTTCCCTTTGCTGCAATATCCGTGAAGCAAGGTGGTATAAGTTACTGTATCTGGGGAAACACCACTGTTCATCATTAAACCCATCAAAGCTCTTGCATCAGAGAGCATCCCGTTCTTGCATAAGCCATCCATAATAATATTATACGAATAAATGTTAGGTTTGAAGCCCGCGTCCGCCATCTCTTTAAGAACCAATTGAGCTTCTAAAAGCTTCCCATTCCTGACCAGACCCAGCAACCAAACATTATAACTCTCCAAATTCATTAAATTACCATTCCTTTTCATAGCCTCAACCAATCTCTTTGCTTGCTCCAACATTCCTTCGTTACAGAAGCCTTCAAGCATCAGATTGTATGTTATGACATTAGGCCGGGGCAGGCCCAAGTCTTCGTCAATTTGCATATCCCTAAAGATCCTGGAAGCTTCCAGAACCTTTCCGGCGCTACAAAGACCGGATATCCTGGAATTGAAAGTCACCACATCCGGGGACAAACCATCCTCCCTCATCCTATCCACCAATTTTTCAGCATCCTCGGTCCTACCTTCCTTGCAGAAAGTGGAAATCAAAGTATTGTAGACCACCCGATTGGGGAATAACCCAGAAAGCCTCATGGCAGCCAAGAGGTCCAAGCCTTTGGAAGCAAGGCCAGCCCTACAATACCCACGAACCAAGATGGCGTAAGTGTACTCGTTGGGCTTACAGCCTTTGTCAGGCATTTTATCGAACAGCTCCTGGGCATCCTCCAAACGACCCAGGTCGGAGAACAGGCCGATCAGAAGATTGAAAGTGTAAGTCTCGGGGGAGACGCCGGCGACGACCATGTCTTTCAACAGCCAGGACACGTCGTCGGGTCGGCCCCCACCGATGCAGGACTTGATGAGGAGGTTGTAGAGGCGGATGGGAGGGAGGGTATCGGGGAAGCGGAGGCGGAGGGATTTGAATTGGGAGACGGCCTTGTCGGGGAGGCCGGAGTGGGCCAGGGCGGAGACCAGGGAGAGGAGGCAAGGGCGAAGGATGTGGAGGGGGAGGGAGGAGGCGAGGAGGAGTTGGGGGATGTGGTCGAGGTAGGGATGCATTTTGGCGCGAACCAGGATGCGGGTGATGATGGGGATGGATGGTTTGGGGGAGTAGTGGTGGTGGGTGATGGGTAAGGAGAGGATGCGCTTGAAGAGATGCCATGCTATTCTTGGGTCTTTGGTGTTCTTGAGGAGGGTTCTTGTCAGCTTGATTGTTGGGTCCATCCATTCATTTGATTTGCAGCAGATTCCCTCCTCTTCTCTTCCCTTTGTCACTCACTGCCTCACTGCTTTGTTAGTTAGTTAGTTAGTATGTGCTTCTAGTTTCTAAATCGAAAAAGGGCGGGAGAGATAGTGAAAAGCCTCCCATTCTTTTGGAGGTACCGTACACACTAACAATACATACACAAAAGTACGACCTTGTACTGTTCTCTTTTTTTTTTTTTTTCTGAATATATCCACTGATGTTAAAAAAAGAGACAACCTTGACAAGAAACCAACTGTTATATAGCAGAAGCCATTTATAGTTCTTTCTTTCTTTTAGCCTGGTTCTTTTAACAAACAAAAAAAGGTTCTTAAAAGTGCAATCTTGGCCCTAAATTTAATTCGATTTGATTCCATGTTGGCTGGCAAAACTGTGCTACAGCTTTGAATTCTGCTACTGGATTTCACCTCCAGCGTGGTGCTTAAGATTTCTCCAATACTTGTGCTTTCTTTCATGTAACAAATATACACACACGACGATTGTGCCATTATTAATATTCCTTTCCTTTTTTTCTTTTTTCTTTAGAAAAAACATCATTTCAGGTAAAACACTAACCATTGCCAAGAGATTTGGTGTCAAATTATCTGCATGCGCACCAAACAATTGAGCAGTCTGAAGACTAAAAGCTTAATGTGAAAATGATTGCCCACTTTTTTGGATTACAAGCTCAGAGTCGTTTACAAGTAGTATAAAGCTGTACGATCTCCAACTGTATGAGAGAGATATAAACAATGCTGTTGAACTGACTTCGGCATGTTAATTCCAGGGTTGCTTAGATTTCTTTGTGGACATTAACATCCCCAAATGACCCCCCCACAAACAGGGAAATTAAAAATTAGGGTCAAGAAACTACATTCCTATCAGCCATATTATGAGTTAGGATGATGGCGAAGGCTCTCCTTCCTGTCTCTCCATTACAACATGTCTTCCTGGAGGGCCAAACATACTCAGCACCACCTGCAAATAACAAACACAGACTCGCATAAATCATACAGCCTCAAAGAATCTTTTCACAATCAATTGTTTCATTTTACGTAATTTTATGCGTTCGGTGGGTCAGATTACAATGCCAGACTGACTTGAGGGCAAGGACAATTGTATATGGCACATGTGAACAGTATTGGAACGCAGCATCCAGACAAGTCAAAAAAATCCATCTCTACTCGTCATTCCGGAAATCTCATATACATAGATGCGTAGGTGACCACTACATAACAACCTTAATCAGACAGCCTGATTATCTTACCGGCAAAAACACCAGCCCATGCAAGAAACCGATCAGGACCAGTGCCAAGTACATTTGAAAGTAATAAACCTGCAACACCAAGGTAATTTTATGTCCCTGAACAGGCAAATGATTTTAGAAATTTTAACAAGGAACGAAGCAGAGACCACAAAAAGTTCTGATCTGGAGAAGGCAAGGACAATTACTCCAACAAACTTTGTAAGTGTGATCCCACTGCAAAAATTGGTGCCAAGAAGCAAGACATAACATCAGTAAGCAATTGTGGTTACAAATATTGCAAATTCGCCAATCCTGCTATGTATCACCTACACTTGTGGTTTACAACAAGCAAGCAAAGGGAGAGCGAGAGAACTTTCATGGTTGTATTTCAAAGTTACTATCCATGAATAGGCAATACAGTTATCCAACTACATTACTGTACCATCAACGGCATCCTAAGTAGACAGCGAAGAGAAGCATATGAAAACAACCTGAAAACAGAAGCTCCCATGGTACTCAAAGCCTCCTTTGCCCTCTGACTCCTGTCCCCATGGCTTATCTGTGGATACAGGACATGATTGTAACACAATACGACCACGTAAGAGTACTTGGTGCGCAAAAGAAAAGGGTTGAAACTGACCAGAAAAGCATGTGCTATATGCACGCAAAACTCCACAGCAATTCCTATTGACATTATAAGGTTTACAACAGACACTGCATTTAGCTGGATATCCAGAATTGCCATTACGCCCTGCAGAATTCAACAAGCATATGCATGTCATAGTTCAGAAAAAATCAGAATGGGAGATCAACAATATGTGTTATATAGTATGATGGATGGGTTGCATACCAAAAGATCCAGAACAATCATCACCAAAACAAGCAGTATTATTGCTGAACAGCCAATACTGCATCAAAATCAAAACAAAATTGCCACTTGAAAAGAGGTTAATATGATGACTGACCGAGTTATCAGTAGTCAGATGTAATTACAGAGTCTAGAATAAGAACTAACCTGGAAGTGATGACTAGACAAACAAGAAATATTGCACCTGCATAGTCACCAGGATATTGCATGCTTAAACACCACAAATGTGGAAAACACTAAATGTAGTGCAGTCTACAACAGGTTGACCATAAAATGTAATGCAGAAAAACCCAGATAAAAGATCTTGTATAAACAGATAAAAGATCTTCCGGGACACAGGCCTAATAGACAAGACTAAATCTTAAAATACATCTCAGCTAGGCCCAATACCCATAAATAGACAATGAAGGGGCAAATGTTTTTAAAAAAAAGGGCCGTGAAAGAAAGGATACTAAGCAGGCAGATAGATTATGAAAAAAACCATTAACGGTCAGTAATGAATGATGTAATACTAACCAAGGGCAATGGCAATGTTGATCAACGCTATCCTCCAAATATCAAGATATTGCTCAAAGAAGATGTAGAACACGGAATATGGAAAGATATCAATCTGCGACAGCAAAAAACATATGGATCACTGGCACAAAAGTACACTGGACCAGCACATATATAAATAACTGATCGTACAACATGCAGAATAATGATGCAGAGGAAAAACTCATAGGCAAACTGCCAAAAGCAGTCACTAATTCGCAACTATCTTCCAAATGATATCAGTAGTATGTGACACAATGTCATGCTCCACTTCCAAAATGGAAGGGGGAATACTTTATCTTCATCGAAATTGAGTAGTTTGGAAAGATTATTGATAAGCAACAGAACTGAAACACAACATGTTTGAGCTCAAACCTTCAAAGACTTGGACATTTTTGAGCTGAAATCCAGCGCTGCCCGCATAGCATTAACATAATCACCCTAAAGAGAATAACAATCAAACAAAGCAGAAATCAGAATGTTTTACTACAGTCATGCTGTGACTTCTACCGTTACTTCATCATGACCTCTGTCCTACCTGTTTGTTGAGTGGTGTATGATATGTACGAAACTCTGATGCTCTTATAACACCACTCTCATAACCTGACAAAGAGTTTGAATCAACCGAATGAATGCAGAGCTATTAAGAAGAAGACATTTACAAATCTCACTAACCATTTAGATCCACGCTGTTTGTGTAAGCCCCATGACCACCCTTAGCACAATCAGCAGATGGCAGGGCATTCAGGAACCATGGAAGCTTTTCCCTGAATTGTGCTGTGGTTGGACGACTATTAACCAAATCTGCATGGCGGAAGCACTGGAGCCACAGAAAAACATTAGATCTTGAAGCTGGTTACTATTATCATATGCCACTTTTACGAAACAGAAATCTCACAGACGAGCCAAGAGACGGAAAGTGTGATTGGAGAACTTACCGTAGTACAGTCTTTGCAGACTCCACCCAAGTCACAATAGCCATCTTCAGGAGAGCAACATGGTGGCTGGAAGGAAAGGTTTTATCATCAGTAGGTACTAAGATAACATGGTTAAAAAAATATGCAGTACTTGGTAGGTATAGTGGCTTCACAGTTTAACAATAATCATAAATTCCTAATGTTCATCTCCCATGATATAAGTGAAGAACTCGAAGAGGAGCAATTACTTAGTCATAGTCCCATAAATGGCTGCTTTATGGCCATGAACATACAAACTCTTGGTTCAAAGCCAAACATCCAAATACCTAAGGCTCATTGCTAGTATGCCTGGGTGTGTGTTTTGACATATATATGTAATAAGGTAAGATAGGGCCTTTTGATCAGGAAAGAAGATCCCAAATGCTAATGGTAATGTGAGAATCCTCGCTACAGGTAAGATAGGGCTCCTCCAACCAAAAGAAAATTAAGGTAGAACTTCCATAATTGCAATATCTGGCATGTGGCACAGTGAAAAACCTGATCATCTGGTGGGCAATAAGAACCATTTATGAACTTTCGACAGCAACCAAAAGCCTCTGGTGATAACCACACAAGCAAGTCATCAAGCCATGATGCAGCAGGTTTAGCAATATAGCTTGATTCTGCAATTGTAGATGCTCTTGATATCTGCAAAAAAATGGCAGTAGATCTTATAAACTGTTATTTCTCTACCAGGAAAACCTTTCACCATTCAAAAGAAAAAAAGAACTTGAACATCAAGAGCCCCCATCATGTCTGTTACAATGTCGGAGTCACAGTTGGAGAGGGTTAGCTACAAGAGACTAGGGCATATTAACCAGGTAAAGAATTAGACATCATCCTGGGTAATAGATGGACCCCTCACAGGCTCAAGCTTACAGGTTATGAAGTACTAGTAATAAACACATAAGTTTTGCAATAAACGTGCCATCATCTCAAATATTAACTTACCTTAATTCAAGGTTCTAGAGGCAACAAATAAATTAAAACAGTATTTGCAAAGAAGAAAAACCATGGCCTAGCAACTAAATAGTACTCTTCCTTTCCATTATTCACTTAATACAGTCAATCACCAACTAATTTGTTTGTGCTTTTGGTAGAATTTGAGTCTGATTAAACTCAGTCAGCCTCTTTTCCATGTCAAGTTGTACGTAAGCTCAAATGTTGAAAAACACTGATGAAGCAAGTTTAGACCATATGATTACATGAATTACATACTGAAATTCAACCTCAATGTATCAAATAAATACATAACCAAAGAATTTGAAAATGAGCATGACATGCACAAAAAGGTGAAGGGCCTTGCTATAGAGTTAATTTCCAAAGTAAAACATGCTTCTCAATTTCATACCTCATTCAGAAGAGAGTTTGAATCACATTGGCTGATAGAGCATAACTGGTTTGTATGTCTTGATTCCAAGCTGAGTAAGGAAGCAAAATGAAAATACAAGAATAAATCAGATGAAATCAACATCAAATCGGAATCAGTTGGCTTGCAATAAAATGAATTGCGTTTGCAAATTTTACTCCCAAATGGTGTTTTACAGCATGTACAATTATCTTTCCAAGGGGCAGAACGACCATGTTACAGCAAATCATGACAAAGACAGAAGTGACCTTCCAAGCATATCTATATCAATTTTCAAACTAACTCTTAGCAGAAAGACATTCTGGTTGAACAATATTACGCTACAGCAGGCTTATCCAGACAAAACTCGTTATGGCAGTCAAAACCAGGGCTATTATCATTTTAACTAAACCTACCAATCTTACTCCCTACAATGAAGCATTCTCTGACCAACAAGATTTTCTCTCATAATCAAACCCCTGTCACTTCAAAACCGTGAACTCTTTTCCTCTGATGTCCAAGCATTAATGAATATGTCTTATATGACTTTCCAGGTGTAGAATAAGATATTTTTATGGTGGTAGGTCTCCTAGCTCAATCTAGAGTTGAAGTATTCATTTTCAATTTTAGATCACTCTGTACAAGCAAAAGAAGTGCAATTTTAGTAATGAGACAGCAGTAAAACTGGTACCTATAGTTGTAATCTTTAACAACAAAATATAATGGTGGACCAACCCTCAGGTGTTCAGAAATATTATTGAAATAACCCTGAGAAAAGAAAATTGGAAAATGACAGTAAGAGAGCTAGAAAACATGGATAACAACAAGCAAAGTCAATTTTATGTCATAAGCAAAAACTAGACAGCAGGACTTAAACCTGAAGGTAAGAATCGCGAGGAAGAACGACCTTTTGCTCCAAACCGGCATCAATCCTTGAACATAGCGCCTAATCCACCAAAAAGTACGTAGAAATTTATCAAAAAGCAGCAAAAGTTTTTAGCAAAACCATGGATGAAGAGCTATAACGGGAGAAAGCTTCATCTGAAGTCAGCTGTGATAAATCCAAACAACTTACAATGCTTGCCAAAGCAAACCCAACAAATATAACCAATACAACCAACTTCACTCCCCAGAGTCCAAGAATGGGTGCATGAACTTCCTACAAAGTAATTGCCCACAGTCATTTCAGGAATGAGAAGTAAGACAATATGAGTTTCTCTTTTCTATCAAAAAAAACTATCAGCACTCTTGCCCTATCTAGAGATAAAGGAAAATAGATGAATTAAACAAATTTGAGAAAGAGACAGTTACCGGTTCACGAAATTCCAGCCCAAAGTGAATAGAGTACATATACAACAAAACAATGTAGTCCAGAGATCTCAAAAACTCACCTTCATATATCTAGCCAGCAGTCCAGGACGTCTTTCATGGACAACTGCACTCCATCAGTGTTGCCAAATTAGAGCTACTATAACAAGCAATAAATGGATGGTAGTTCTAATAGGTATTCATATCGTCTAGATGCTTCATAAGCAAATACCTCCATCAGATCCTCCAGAAAACGAAGGAACTTTTATGCATGGAAAACAGTCAATCCTATCATCCTCGGCTCTCCGGCAATCAAACACAATCAGTGCCACAAAAGCCGTAACTTGTAGAAGGAAGTCCAACAGAACAGCCAAAGCTATATAACATGCAAAAAACAATCAAATCTACATGAAACAGGAACTCCAAACAAGAATTCTTATGAGAAATCTTTTGGACCTGCAAACATAGAGAAAACACGGCATGCTGGCATGGGAATGAAACTTCCGACAGCAAATGCTAGGATCTCAGACAAACTGGCAAGTGTTATTGATGGGCCAACTTCAACGAGTGCATTGCTTATCCGATCCTCTAAAGGCAATTCTATTGATTGTCGCTTCACAGCATGAACCAATATACACATATTATCCACCCCTACCTGGCCAAGTTTAAGGATCCAAGAAGTTAAACAAACTACAATAATACAATGCTCACTGAACAAAGATGGACAAAATGTTCCTCAAAAAGAAAATGTCAATAAAACTGCTCATAGAAATGAATTTGTAAAGATATAAAAACAATTCCAAACTCTCAAGGTATAAGAAAACGAGGAAGAGCTACTATTAATTAATTGCAATCAATAAGAAATATTGGAGTGTAAACAATCAGTTGAGATAGAGGAATCCCATCCGTCTACATTCTGTTTTATTAGACCAATTCCCGGGAAAGCTATCCTGTAGACTTTTCACGCAGATTAACAAAAGGGAATAACCAAAATGGTCCCACAAAGGATTTATATCTTACTTTTAATAGTATCCCTTATGTTTTCTTTTATCAGTTTTTATTAGAGAAGATTAGGACCAGATACAACACCATGTTAACAAAATACTAACAGAGGACTAGAATTCTCAAATAAGTGGATAGAAGCTCACCGCCAGAACCAGAAAAGGGATGACTTCCATTATTATCAATGTAGATTTAACTCCAACGGCACTGAAAAGTCCAACAGAACCAAGGACGGAAAGCATGACAAGGACAACCCCGGAAAGACCAAGCAATACCTGGAAACCAGAAAATCAGAAACTGAGTACAGAAGATCAACATGCATGAATAATCTGAACTCAATCTCTCTGCAAAACAAGAAGAGAGACAAGGGTGGACATATAATTATAGGAAGAGTTAACTCAAACCTTTGATGAGAGGTAAAAGGTAGACAAGCGTGGTGCATCTCCCAGTGTCACGGAGATGTAAGCAAACATTACAAGGTAGCTCACCTAAAGTAAGTTGGAAAAATGTAGAAAGTCGAAACATAAGCAATTTGTCTTGCAACTTTTAAGCAAAAATAAGTGAAAAGAAACATAATCTGGACATCTCCACACCAACACTTGGCCAATACAATCAAATCAATTCTTTAGTGACTTACTACTATTGTTATAATGTCTGCGGTACTTTCCCTTTTCAATTCTTCCTCAATTGAGCTTTCACTAGAGTATGAAAGAGTAAGATTGCTGGACTTCACCATGGGTAGAAGCTCTTCCTGTCAGCATAATCGACTTCGGTTATGGTAAAGATGCAACATCAATAAAAATAATGGATAATATGGGTTATCACCAATGAAAATACCAACTTTTCGTGAATATCTAGTCATTATAGCCTAATTTTTATGCACTGCTGTAACACAAGAAAGACACCTAAAGCAGTTTCTCAATACATGAATGCAGATGATCCCTTTTATCTGCACATATGTAACATTCATAATGCTTCACCAAGTTACAGAATGAGAGTTCACAACAAACAACAACAAGAAGTTCTACAAGTACAAAATAAAAGAAAACGATTGTGCAGCGCCCAAACCTCCACCAACTGTATGAAAGCTTTTTCCCATGTCAGTGCCTTTCTGTTGGTGGCTTCATCAATTGCATTATTCACTGGGTATGTGACAACAAACGCAGATGCCTGAATCAGGGAAAAGAACATCAGCATGTTAGAACAAGTCTTATGTAAAGAAGGGTTTCAACATCTTACCTCAGAATAGTTGCTTCCTGAATATCCTCCCAAAACAGTGCTTGGATCAAGTGGGGCCCCAAATGCACTCAAACATGTATGAGCAGAGGTGTAATGCTGAAACGCAGGAAAACACCACAGGAAAAGTCAATGCAATCCAGTGGCCACAAAAGTTAATCATAGAGTATATACAGAAACTGGAGCAGATAATTGTTCATTTAACTGACGACCTGCTAAAAATGCATGGCCCACAAGTATTTCTCCATGTCGAAGGCAGCGCGGGACAGTTATGATTTACAAATTAGTCCAAGCTATAATGGACTGAAATGATGCAATTTCACCATTCACTTCTCGTGAAAAATATATTATTCTGAGAAAATGCATGCTTTATGTTTTTTCCCCCTTTTTTTTGGGATATAAGCGAGATGTGTAAGGTGAGACTCGAACCAGAGACCTCATCCCTCCTTGCCTTTTTAGACTTTTAAAAGTACCACTCACTTGCAGGCTCATTGGTCTGATATATAATGCATGTTGCCAGAGTTCAAAAGGGTCTTAAATAAAACTACTGAGTCTCTGAGCTTCATGTATTTAGGAAAGGTGTAAACCTCAAAATTCGTATATAAGTAACTATATAATACAGTGGAAATCCATACTTTCAATTGCATACACCTTTAGCTCCTGTTTTCAGAGCATTTCACTAAGAAAATGCAGACAGAAGTTTACAGTTTAACTGCTCCATTTCCATAAGCAGAACAATCAAATACAAAATTCCATGCCCAAGCATCTAAGGTACACATGCATACATCAAAGGGGTTATAAAAACACCATCCACAAACAGCATCGTCAATTACAAGGCAGAGAGGTTTCTCGAAATTACCAGGAAACAGTACTCTGCATGTTGGACTCCTCCATATCCATAATAGTTTTCAGGATCCATTTTGAAATACTATCAAGAAAGGAAATGAAAGTATAAATGATCGGAGAGCCAACAGCATGGTTCTTTATTTGTTAGATCTTGGGAGGGCACTAGAGAGAGTAATTTCAAAGTTTCCACCAAAAATAACTGCTACACCCGAGGCCAAACCAAGACTTGCTGACCAACCCATCAGCTACTAGATAGAAAATTTAACATATATAAGCACACCATTCAACTGAAATAAAGGAGGAGCAACGTGAAAACCTGTAGCACACTTTGAGTCGCACAATCCTGGCCAAGAGGCTTCAAGCAAATGTCAGTAAGAGATACAGTTGACCCAGTAAAATTTGCACGAAGTGCATCAACCTGGCATCAGTCCAACAAAGATAGAGCACTGCATAAGAGTTAATAATACAGATACAAGAAGAAACATGTAAAACCAGTTCACATCATGAACAACACACAAGAAATAGCATCAAGTACTCGGAATACCTTATCCTGTATATCAAAAAGCAACTGGATATTATCATCCGTAACAATACTTGTCATCTTGCCATGCTCTCGGTCAGGCAAGGTTGCTAATATAAGCTGCCACACAAGGATGCAAAACATCAATCAGCACATTAAATGCTTCATATAAAAGTACAACAATGACCCATATGCACAAAGGGAAAAAAGGTGTTTATTGTCCATCAAACATCAAAATGGCAAAGCTTTCACCGTGCAAGTGACAATAAAGATTCATATAAACTGCCCCGAAATATATAGGAAGATAGAATTAAATGTCATTATATAGACATCTCTAAAGTTGGTCTCTATACCAAAAGCTAAATCAAACCCCGTCATCTGTAACAAGCAAAAGGCATTCTAAATTTTCTAGATTTGCAGTTATGTATTCCTTGCCCTTACTGAAATCCCAAAATGTTTTCATTACAATAAGAATGTCTGTGTAATCACCCAAACAACTGTTTCTGCAATTTCATCTCCATAATCTGATAAGTGATACGATAACTCAAGAGAATAAGAATGTATAAACTAACTTTTTTAGTAAAAGTTAATTAACTTAACAAGGCATTAAAGAATTGAATGTACAAACAAATAATGTAAAAAAAAAAATTAGGCTGAATGCAAGAATTGTGGAAAATTATGAATCTGTTCCATTCACAGCCCTGATTCCAAAAGTACCTATGACTTGCTAACTCAACCTCTCAGTTTCCTAAATCTATGCCTATGACTTGGTGTTCACAAACTGTTGCTGAAACAAATGAAAGAGAAGGGGTAAGGTAAGCATAGTAGTTGAGATATTTATTGACTATTTGCTACATCTCCTAGAAAGAGCATCAGAATAGCAGCTGAATCTCGAAAATCACAGAATACAAAACAAAAGAAGCAAGAGAGTAAACCTGTTCAATTCTGTAGAAGGGCGCAAGATGTCTGTCAAAAAATTCTTTCTCTTCCGCTGCCTTACTCCCAGGACCTACCCACAGCTATATAATTGTATTTTCCACCATCAGATACTCATAAGGCAACACATGCATTTTGCTATGGGATAAAACGCTAGTGTTTACCTCATTAAGAGTTTTTTGTAGACTAAAATTAAAAAATTCTTTTGCATGATTCAAAAGAAAGGTTTTAATCTGTACCTTCTCAGGCCGGGTCTCTACTTTAAAACGAAATAAACCTATACAAAGCAGAAGAACAATTGCCAGTGAAAAACAAAGCACAAGCGTGGGATTTCTAGCAACCCACACACCGTACCGCCTGCATGTACAGCAAAAAAAGAAGACAATTAGCATATACGATCTATGAATAGCTTAAGAGTTAAGAATTTAACCTGTAAAAGCTCGACATGTATCCTTGAATTCCAGGAAACTGGAACCTATTTGTCAATCGAGGAACTCTCTCATGCACCTGCATTTCATGAAAAAATAATTCAGGCCACTAAGCCCTACCGCAAGTACGAACATAATTCCAAGTAGTAGTATCCAGATTGAAGAAATTAGGCAAGCAAAAGAGTACAGTTCAGTACTTGAACAAAAGAGCTGATGATACCATACTAGAAAAGAGCAGGATAGTGTTTTATCATGGGTTGCAATAGTAGATTCTTTTGGGCACATGAACAGACTTAAGTGTCACTTATTGGCACGGTATGAATCAACTTCTTATAGAAATGGCAGTATAACAGCAACTAGATAACTGATGATACCATGACTAGAAAAATCACACATAAAGCCACACACATTCCTGGCCAATGAGCATAGTTCCATACCAAGGAAAAGGACAATTAGTTCATAGACCACGAAGCAATCTTTCTCAAATATTGAAAAGATCTGTAATTGCATTACCTTCCCATCCTTTTCTAGGTTACTAGGATCAGTTTCAGCCAACAAGGGTTCCTTGCCAGCTACACTTCTCCCTTCTCTTGTTCGATGAAACCAAGCCCATCCAACAAATGTAGATACCAACACAATATACAAGATTGCCATTGAGAAATCAACACATTTAACCTGCAAGCATTAGTCAACAGATCCAAGATCGAAGATCAAGCTCCAAAAGTAATTTCCGCACTATTTCATGGCACATCAAACACGAAACATGTCTAAAAGTGAACCAGACTAAATGAATGGCTAAAAAAAGGGATGAAGTTGCAGCATTTTCCAACCTTAAGCGTCCCAAGTCTAACTAAACACGAATCGTCTTTGTGTGAAGAAGGAGGCTCTGAAGCAGAGCAAGCTGGAGATAAAGGGCAATCACCACAAGAGCATCCCAGTAAAGCATCTCCACATGAATAAGCAGAAACATTCATAAGCTCCATTTCAGATGAATCAGGAACTCTAGTTTTAAAGTCAATGGCATAGGGTGAACCAGGGAACCCGAGGGGAGCTTTAGAACCAATAAATGCAAACAATTCTGGAAGAGACAAACATAAAAGAAATTATTGCTTGGATAAAGTAAAGAACCATTAGATAAAAACAAAGATCAACATTCTACTTCTCCATGAAAGAGGACCCACAAAAATGCTGCTAGAACCAACTCGTTCGCTCAAAATTAGGTGCATGAACAGCAAACATGTACCAGTCAGCACTTTTGGTTCCTCAGATACTCAAGCTTGCTGCTAACACGAAGTTCAATTTTAACTACTTTTAAGAATCCAGCCACAAGATAGGGGGTCACCTTTAAGATTTTTGGCACCGCCTGCAATAAATTCTATGGCCCGAGTATTCATAGTCCCAAACTTAACTTCCTTGCAAGAATTATAAAGCCCTTCCCCAAAAGTGTCAGTTACATAGAATTCGATGCCATCCACTGTCAAATTGCCGTTCACCTAAAAAAGAGACGGGAATAGGGGCAAAATGGGATGATTAAAACCCTTTGAGGCAAAGTCACAGATTAAGACTTTAGCTTTTCAACCCACCATTTGTCCAATAAGGAACAAAAAGCAGAGAATGTTGCAAGTGCATAACAAAAGGGCAGGCATTGAAATGTGTAAATGCAATTCCTAAAGCAAGCTCATAGCAATGCTCAAGTTAGAGGCCTGACCTCAGAAGTAGAGGTGACATTGATGAAAAGACTCTGATCTGGGGAGCAGGAAAGCTCGCAGAAAAGATTCAAGAAGTTCCTCAAGCATGCCGGACAGCCCACAAGGAGAGGAACTGCCTGCAAAGGATACTTGGATTGGAGTAGGCCGGGGAAATGAGTAAAATGGGATGGTAATAAGAAGGAGGTGAATACCTGTTGGACCTGGGAGCGAAGAGTCTCGAATTGAGACTCAGTGCAGCAGACATTCCCAGTGATGGTGGGGCACAGGCTTTGAATCTTGGAGGAGAACAGCTCGTCAGGCTGCATCAGTCAGGATGCAAGTAGCATAGACTAGTCACAGAATTCAAGTGGCAGAAAACTGGCAGATAAGAAGGAAAACTAAAACAGAGAGGAAAAGAGGAAGGAAAACCTTGACGGAGGGAGTGTTATAAGGGCAATTAAGGACTTTGCCATCACTGCGTGCTCCACAAATATCATACATTGCGCAGTAATCTTTGGCATGCGTTGTTCTGTTGATTGAAGGAAGACAAAGAGGCACTTGATCAACACAAATTCCGAAAGAAGAAGAAGAAGAAGAAGAAGAACACAAAAGAGTAGGTATAGAACTTACCGGGTATCAGTGAAGTCAGTCCTCTGTGCCCTCCCCAAAGAAGCTAAAAGGATCACCTGCACAGAAGATTTTTTTTTTCAAATGATTCAACAACACCCAAAGAAGTGGTGATATTACTGGGATAAAGACAAAAGATAAAATGAAATGGATGAATTTTTTGCCTGGAGTAGTGAAATTACGGCGAGGGGAAGAAGAGAGGATGATGCCATTAGACTGTGCTGTGTGTTTTGGGATTGAAGTAGTACGAGTTAGGGAAGAAGGGAGTGTTACTGTGAGTGATTGCTTTGTTATGATTAATTTGTTATTTTTTGTTGAAAAGGGAAAAAAAACAGGAATTTAAGAAGAAACAGTAGTAATAGTAGTAGGAGTAGGTGGCGGGGAAGATGGGGTTGGCTACGCTACTTAGGCTATTGACTTTGTATGGAAGAAATCCAGGAAAAAGAAACAGTTTGGAAGAAGGAAGAAGAAGGAGACGACAGAGAGCATATAAGCATTTCTTGCTCTAGTCCATGTTAATTGTTTTAATGAGCCACACGACCACGAGGGCCACGTTGCGTCAAAAATTAATGGCATTTTTTTTGTTTGCTACATCTAAATTAGAAATTAATTATATTTTGCTCCCTAAACTTTTAGTTCCGAACTAACTCACAATCTTTTCTTTTTTTTTTTTTTTTTTGAAATGTTGCAACCTGAATTTTATTTAAAAGCAAATAATCACTGAATTTTTTATTTTTTTTCCCTCTCCATCCTCCAGGAGAAATTTAAAGATAAACAGAAAATGATTTAGAAGAAAATATAACCCGAAATTCTACTTACTGCGAGGGGCTAATGGATCACGCCACGTTCTTTTCATTCACGCCCATTATCAGCCCTAGCCAGTTTTGTTTTTTTTTCTTTTCCTTTTTTTGATCTTTCTCTAGCCAAGCCAGTTACAATTGAGAGAGTCCCAGTCCCAGCATTATTTTTAGTAGTGACGCTGATAATGATTATTAAACTCAAATTCCATGCTTGCACATTCAGTTAACATACTTTGCAACGTGTTCAACCCAAAAATAAAAACATACTACCGCTTGTAACGTGGACGTCTTAGTCTTTTATTGTGGTTGCTGGTTGGTGTTAATCCCCCCAAGTGCCTTTCTTCGCCTTAAATGCCACGGTGCAAGCACATATCCCAAATAAGGGCCTAAAAGATGAACCACCCCAATTTTTCATTTCAAAAGAACACGAAAGAATTGAAAGTTTCTAAATCTATGACCAAAAGTTTCCCTGACAATTTACACCCCTCCTTCCTCCCCTGAGCCAATCAAAATTTTGAATTTTGTTCTTTTACACTTTGTTTGGAAATATAGAGGGAAAGGGAAGGGAGGGGAATGGATGGGAAGGGAAGGAATGGGAATGGTGGGGTGGAGAAAATTTTAACTTTAACTTGTTTGGATATATTCATTAAAATAGATATCCTTATTTATAATTTTTTAAAAATATATAAGAGGCTAATCATAGAATTTCAGGTCATCATCTAGTTCTAAAATTCCCCTCCCCTCCATTCCCCACCAAATCGAAGGGGAGACATTTTAAGGGGAATGGAGGGGAATGAAGGTTAAAAAATTCCCCTTCCCCTCCATTAACTTTCTTTCCCAAACAAGGTTAAATTAAAAATTCCCCTCCATTCTCTTCCTTTCCCCTCCATTCCCCTTCATTCTCCATCTATCCAAACAAACAGTTAAAGCTGTAGAGAAATATAAGCAACCCCAGGACAAAATCAATCATCAGCATCACTCACTGATGTTGCATAGTTGAAGATAATGGTTATCATACTGTACATATCTAGACCAGTAAGACTTGTACTTGCTAACCGCCAAATCAAGCCATGGCTTGTAATTCCCATTGTAGTGAACAACAGCTGCATTCTCTATCTCCGTCTGGTTGAGAGCAGGGTCATAACCCAGCCCTAAAGCATGCCACCCACGGTCTAATGGATAAGTTAGGTTGTAGAAAGTGATCAGCCCCGGTGGCAGCGTACCCAGTTTCCAGAGAGTTCTATCCTCATTCTGCAACACAGTCAAAAATAGTTTAAAAGTCGAAACCTTTCCCTTCTGAACATCATTGTAAAAAGTAAAACCTAGTCACAAAGAGAAAACACAAAATAGATATAGCTGCTGCAATTGTGAATATACAGACATCGGACATGTTTGTAAGAGCAAAGTTTAAACTTTTAACTACCTAAGTGCAAAAACCATAATTCAGCCAATATGAACAATTATCAACACATCTAAAGGTAGAAGTTACAGCAGAAACTAAAACCTCTCCTGAAGCAAGAAATACAGAATTTTGAACATACAAAAACAACACGACACCAATAACGAACAGCTGCTGCCACTATGCAATCATAATTCACCACCAACTATAATCCATTCATCTTCCTCCTCAATGCCGAGATATTTTTCATTTGTATATTACTACAAAAAAAATAGAGAAACAAAAAGCAAAAAATTCAAAATCACATAATGTACCAATCCCAAATTACTAAAAAAAATCAATCATCAGTTCTAACCTCAAAGGTCAGCTCTTTCATCCGGAACTCTTGGGTAAATCAGCTTCACGTTCCTGACGAATCCGCTCCCTCTAAAACAGACAAGAAACAATAAAATTCACATTAAAGCGAGCACAAAAAACATTAAAACATCAAATTGGAACCCAATTCAACATGATTCTAGAAGCCAGAAATTACAGTACTGTTCTAGCCTAGGAAAAGAATAAGCTTGCGTAATCACTAAAATGAAAAGAGAGCAAGTAAAGATCCCAGATTTACGTACCCTTCTTTCCCAGTAAGGAAGGAAGCACACAAAATCATAGACAGGAGTGATGGTGGAGACCAGCACAACATTTAGTCCAGTGAACAACAGCAGAGCAGTCATGGGCCTAGTTCTGTGCGGCATCGTTCTTTTTAGCTCCAAAGAAGAGTACTTGACAGCTACCCAGATGATATCACCGGAGAAAGAAGAGGAAAAAGAGATTTTGGAACTAAATAGAGCAGCAGAGGCAGCGGCGACGCGTCAGCGGGAGGCTTGGGATGTTGGCCGGCTCGTGGCAGCGTCTTGGTCTTATGAATATGAACACTGGATTTTCTGGCCCTCTGGTTTCTTTAGGCCCACTATATAAAATGGGCTCTCCAGTCCACCCTGGTAGGATAGTAATTAAATTATTGAAATGAGCACAGTTATATTCAAAAAAAAAGTATTACCTAATTATTAACTAATTTTACAATGAATGAAAAAAAAATTGTACTTTTCCAATGAAAGAAAATTTTATTTATCGAAAAGTGATTCTTGACATGTTTTTTGTTCATGATATTAGGCAACAATGTAAAATGGATGTAATAGGTTGTTTATGGATAATTAATAACTTTTATTAATAATGTAGTGAAATGTAATGAACTGTGTAAATGATCGAACTACTCATGGAACTGAGTAGTGCAAGCTCGACTCGAGCTCGTTAAAGGTAATCCAAGCTCGAGCTCTATCGAGCTTCCAAATTTAAGCTCGAGCTTGGTAAGTTTTGGTGCTAAACGAGCTCGACCCAATAAAGCTCAGTATTGGTTAGATTTGGGAACTTTATTTCAGCTTGTTAACGTAGGATCGGTTAAGCTCGAACAAGATCAGGTTAGCTAATATACAAGCAAGCACCTCTTAGCATTAAAAAAATAAAAAAGCAAGCACCTCATTACCTTTCTTCTACTGGAGAAGAAATTTGTTACCAACATGTACCTCAACTTGTTAGATTTAAATTAAACTGTAGTATGTGACAGACTTGGTAAAATTAAATAATAAAACCATAACCGTAAGTTTAATGTATTAGTAACACAAAAGGGAAAAAGGGAAGAGTGGGATACAAATGTGTTAAGGGTTATACATTGTTTCTTATCTTTCAACTTTCTTTAGGGTATAAACAAAGACAACATGAGTCATTGCTTTCATTTTAATACAAAGCATGACACATTAATAAATACAAAGATCAACTTCCAGCTTAATAACATCAAATGCTGTAAAAAGAGTAATCACAATAGAAGTCCACCCCTTTCAGTCACAACAGAAGTTTAGCATCACAATCAACCTTATCAAGCTAATACTGGTATTGAGTACTACTGATGTACAAGGCAATTGACTATTTTCAAAAACATTCAGATTAGCGAAACAAGGGGAGTAGTTAGGATATTTCATGCAACCATTTATCATACAACCACAACAAAATAACGACAATAGACAAAACAATCCAGACCAAGTACTATATTTCATGGAACCATTTATCAAGCTCTAAATATTTGAAATCAGCATAATTGTAAATCCATGGATGTGTCATGTTTGTGCTGTCTCAAACCTTATTCCAATCAATTATAGTACAACAAGTAAACCCAATCAAAGGATTCAAATTCAAGGCATTACAACAGTAGCATTATCATTATTAAGAGGAAAAAAATAACACATAGACCAAGGAAAAAAAAAACAAGAAAATACGAAATAAAGAAAACGAAGAGAAAAAAAAACAAGAGGGAAGGAGAAGGAAAGAAGGAAGAGAAGAAGAAAAAGAAGAGGAGGGGAAGATTTGGAAAAGAAAAAATTGAAAAAAGAAAAAAAAAGGAAGAAGAAGACTCTCTCTCACCTTGGCTTGGCTGAGCAGGAGTGAAACTGGAGGGAGAGAGAGTATCGTGAAAAAAAAAAAAATGAAAAGTGTGGAGGAGGAGGGGCTAGGTAGGGTTATGTGAGTGGAGGGTAGTTTTGGATTTAGCAAATATGATGGGGAGGGATATTTTGGGAATGAAAAATGGCTTTGTCCTTGGTTCTGAATGCCTTGGACAAAAAACGCGCGTTGGACTGAATCCAATCCACCCCAAAAAAATCCTGACCCCCTCGGACCATGTATTGTATGTACCCCTCGCGCCTACCTAAGTTAAGCTTTTTGGTTCCAACCACGTTTATGTACTAAGGGAGACATATAAACCAGAATATGATGGCTAGTTGGTTGATGTTTTCGGTCAACAATCCTTTCCTTTCCTTTTAGGTTGAGAGTTCGAACCTCCTTGTTGAACCCGGTGATTTATGCTCTCCTATTAAGTTGAGAAGTCAAACTTCATTCCTTAATACTGATCTGACACAACCTAAATGTTTTTTTACCAAAAACAATTAGAACATGATGGCTATTAAGGTCTATTGGAAACACTCGATGGGAGCCGCAGAGCCTCTCAGCCTACACAGGCTGCCTTGAAAATGTCATTCTATGGCCACCCGGGAACCGTTAATTATACCTCAGGCTGATTGTGATGTGAACCAAATGCCACAGTGCAACCACACATCCTCCTAATAAGGGCCTAAAAGATGAACCCCAATTTTCATTTCAAAAGACACACGAAAGAATTGAAAGTTCCTAAATCTATGACCAAAAGTTTCCCTGACAATTTACACCCCTCCTTCTTCCCCTTCTTTCACTGAGCCAATCAAAATTTTGAATTTTGTTCTTTTAAAGCTGTAGAGAAATATAAGCAGCCCCAGGACAAAATCAATCATCACTCACTGATGTTGCATAGTTGAAGATAATGGTTATCATACTGTACATATCTAGACCAGTAAGACTTGTACTTGCTAACCGCCAAATCAAGCCATGGCTTGTAATTCCCATTGTAGTGAACAACAGCTGCATTCTCTATCTCCGTCTGGTTGAGAGCAGGGTCATAACCCAGCCCTAAAGCATGCCACCCACGGTCTAATGGATAAGTTAGGTTGTAGAAAGTGATCAGCCCCGGTGGCAGCGTACCCAGTTTCCACAGAGTTCTATCCTCATTCTGCAACACAGTCAAAAATAGTTTAAAGTTGAAACCTTTCCCTACTGAACATCATTGTAAGAAGTAAAACCTAGTCACAAAGAGAAACACAAAATAGATATAGCTGCTGCAATTGTGAATAAAACGTTCATGTCAACATATCATGCAAGCATGCATAAATGTTTAGGTATGCATTCTCTTAAATCCAAAATATGCTTGTACATGCACACTTGGTAAAAAGATTAAAGGTCAAAGAGCTAAAGAGATCGAAACTTTACCAGATCTTGCCAATAGTGATATATCCCAGTGATATTCCGCTTTCTCCACTCCTTCAAGTCAAACATGTTCATTCCAAATGCCCAACCACAAGCGTTTGGATCAAAATTCTCATAAATCTTTGGATTTGAGAAGTTTAGATACTTATCAAACCTATGAAAACTCTCCTTACAAGTCTCCACTGCACCATTTACCATTCCCTGAAGATCAATGGACCAAAGAGGTGTCAAATCCTTCTGCACTACAATATCATCATCCAGGAAAAGGATTTTGTCTAGCTTCGGGTACACTTCAGGAAGGTAGAATCTGAGATGATTCAGCATAGACAAATATTTTGGATTCCTATACTTGAGATTGTCAGACCCGGCAGCTAGAGAGGAAGGATGATGTGCCTTGAAATAGTATTCCTTAACCCTGGCAGAATCCAATTGACGTAGAACTGAACAATACGAGGAATTCAACCACTTGAAATCATCAACATTCTCCACCTGGACTGTAGCTTTCTCAGGAGAATTGACAATAAACCACATTCTCATCGCAGCAAAGTTCAGTTTATCAGTTACTATATGGAAAACATGTTTCTCAGGATGTTTTGCATGTCGTGCAGTGGAATTGACGACCACGGATGTTGCCAGTACATTATCAGAAAAGATGGCATAGTGGTACAAAGAGGGATCTTCAAGCTTTTCTTTGTTAGCATAATCTTTCTTTTGATACCCATGTCGGAAATAGTCAGCTGCAAGCTGCAGAGGAAGGCAATGCAATGGCATTGGGATAGTTTTTGCAGCTAGCTGAATCAAGAATGCACTCTTTTTCTTCAGAGCATTAAGATTACTTTCAGTTGATTGAAGCATGGCCCGCAACTTCCTCGATATTGTAGGGCATTCGTATAATTGATCTTTTGCTCTGGAGAGAACATGACCCATCGCTTTGGCATGGGCAAGTGCGCTGGAGATGCGGAAAAATCATGTAAATACATGTAAACAAGATCCAACATATTTTCTCCATAAAGATGACACTAGAGATACACAACAATAAAGGGAAGAGAAGTAGAGAAAGAAGAAGCATGCCTTGACTGAAGCTCAGCATCAGATGTTGATTCTCCAATGGCATGCCGATTTTCTCTCGATTGCTTCATGAGAGAGTCGTAAAGACTAGTTTCATTCTTCGATTTGGCAATATTTGCATATGCTTTGGCCATTATGATTTGGTCTCTCATGAGTTTCAACATAGAATCAGAATTGGGGTTGTCAAAATCTCTCCTCCATATGCTGTATTTTCCCTTGACAGTAGGGTCCAGGCTCCTAGACCATTTAATTTCCGATGTCTGCGGCTGCTTGTCAGCTTCTTTGTCTTGTCGAGTAAGCTCTGCAACGCGAAGATCCCTCCTCCTCTTCCGCATCATCTAAAAAGGTAGCCACCGTCAAGAATCCGAATTGGAAGGGCATAAAGACAATGAACAGAAGTAGAAGCTACATATCATCTCACTTGGCGCTTGATTTTCACTGGGCTCATTGGTGGCTTTAGATGGCTTCCAAGAAGATCATCGGTCAAAGCACGCTCAGCATTATCTTCAACTCTCATAACAGGAGGAGATGTATTAGTGGATGTCTGAAAGAAACCAAAAGACAAGGTAATGCCCTTGATTTGAAATAGAACCAAAAAGGGAATGTATAAACTTTAAGGATGAACATTTTAGCCTATACTTCTCTATATTGATATGACAGAAGTATTCATCCACTAAAGAAATTGAATCTGTTGAGGAACTTGTTGCTTAAACCACAGGATGATACCTGAAAAGTCTGTGGCTGATGATGATCATTCAATATAGGGTTTTCCAGGACCCAAGAAGCAGACAGATTCTTCATTTTAACTCTACTGATTCGAACATTTCCAGAAGTGTCACTGTAGGTAGCGATTATGTCAAGATCCTGGATGAAGAGAACATGCATAAGCATCATCAATATAACTTCTGCTGACTGTGCTGCTGATGATAGTTATTACCTTTTCATCCGGATCATGTCCAAGTCCAGAAGAATTATCCTGTTCCTGCTCATCCAGAAGTAGGCCAGACTATAATATGAGTTCAACTTTCCCCAAAAAAAAAAAAAAAACAACCCCACAAAATAATAGCAGAATACCCAAAGACAAGAACAAGTACAAGTGTAACAAGGTCTACAAGATGGAGAGCTTCCACGATTTAACAACTAAACTCGGAACCAGCTATTCAGTTACAGTGTGGACCGGCATGTTTACCACTACTTCTATCCAAATCATTAGTCCTTGCACCAAAATCTTTGCAGCTAGCTACTCTTCTCTGCTGTTTTCGACTAACAGTCACCAGCAACAAGATACTACTACAGAGGGCAAATCATATATATTTAGAACAAGCAGAAATGCCGATTGGTCTATATCATCACCGGGCAGCCAATCAACTTCAAATCTGGGAGGGGCATATGCTTTAACAAGTTCTACTGCAAATACCCACTATCTTACTAATGCATACTATCGTGCAACAAAAAAGCGAAATGCAAACATCATATTAAAAAAAAAAAAAGAAAATCAACCAAAAACAAAGGATGATAACGATGATGAAAATGGGATTAGTACCTTGTCGCCACCGCAACCAGGGCAATCATACAACGGCCGAAATGCTTTTAACTGTCTATGATTGAAACTAAATCCAATAACAGATGGACAGAAAATAATCGTCACAAACAAAATCTAATCGGATAGAAAAGGAAATAATTGAATAAACAAAAACATTTTTTTGGGGCCAATCTTACATGTTGGGATCAGGGGGCGAATGTGAACCAACTGAAGCCACTTGACACATAACCTGCCAACAGATATTTGAAGCAAAAGAGAAGAATGAACTGATCAAATACCCAAAGAAAAACTGGCAATGGCGATGAAAGGAAAAGATGATGGAGATGAAAGTACGAGTGAGAAGTAAAGGAGGAGCAGAGAGTGGAAGGTCCAGAATATTAAAGAAGCAGCCTCCATTTCCTTTGAGAGATACAGGTTTTGCTCATTAATTTGGGTTTTTGTTGGGGGAAAAAATTCCTGGAAATCGGATCCAGCCTTGTTCTTCTTCTTCCTCTTCTTCTTCTTTGCTTTACTAGTTTTCTTATTCGGTTTTGGTAGCCGGCAACGGAAACATGATTGGTTGTTTTCAGGCTACCGTTTGACTTGTCGGTTATGATTTGTATTGCAACGACGCGTTTCACAGCTGACTCAGTGGTGAACGGTGACCTTCACAATTTGTGTTATTTATTTCCTTTTACACACAATATTTATTTTTTATTTTATTTTCTAAGCTCAAGAGTTGTTTTTCAATTTTCTAAAAAAAAATTAGTTATTTTGTGGGATAGAATATTCCATACAATTATTTGGAAACATGAATCCTTTAGAAATATTTTATATATTTGTCTTTTAACATTTTTTTATAAAATATAGTATGCTAGTGATTTTGGACACCGCCTCTGAATAATAGAATTTTTTTAAAATTAAACTCTCAAAAATATATTTGAATCTTTTAAAACTTTAAGTATAATGTAATAAAGCATAAAAGAATCATACAGATAGTATTTCTAAATATAAACTAGCATAAATAGTATTTCTAAATATAAACTAGCATAATTTAATATGTGTATTCGTAAACTAAGTTAAGGACAGACATGATTCTACCCAATACCATCAATTTTAAATGTCTTTAGCGCTATTGCTCGTATCGAGTTGACACAATTGCTGATCTTGAATGCTCATGTCGAGTTGATACGATAATGCCGCCTTTTTTTTTAAACGGAGAAATGAAAGTTGCTTGAATTGAGATTGAACATTTTCAATCTTCCAAGGTTCATTTACTGGCTTCTCTTATACTTTTGTTGTAACGACCCGGGTAAAATTTCCGTGATTTTTACCAAGCTGTTTTTACTTTTACGGTGGTTAATAA
The DNA here is from genome assembly GCA_028386065.3 of Turnera subulata. Lineage (NCBI taxonomy): Eukaryota > Viridiplantae > Streptophyta > Magnoliopsida > Malpighiales > Passifloraceae > Turnera > Turnera subulata. The sequence goes on along the minus strand of JAKUCV010005818.1, from coordinate 16,078 downwards.
ATTTTATCGCGGTTAATCAAGAATTTTACCCATCCAAGTCAATTTTCACTATCTTTACTATTATCTTTACTATTCTCAAAATTATAGTTATTATCATTATTATTGTTAAATTCTAATCAAATAATAATTGCTTTGTAACGACCCGGGTAAAATTTCCGTGATTTTTACCAAGCTGTTTTTACTTTTACGGTGGTTAATAAATTTTATCGCGGTTAATCAAGAATTTTACCCATCCAAGTCAATTTTCACTATCTTTACTATTATCTTTACTATTCTCAAAATTATAGTTATTATCATTATTATTGTTAAATTCTAATCAAATAATAATTGCAATATTAATATATATATATATTATTCTGCTATGATAATTATGTTGCAACAATTTACTAATTATAATTTAGAAAGAAAATTTCATCTTTCATTTCCATGATATTCAATAAATTAATCTTTGGTTATTTATTTTGAAATTTTATAAGAGAATAATTGTTAGGTTATGTTAATATGTTACAAAGGTTAAGTTAGTGCCAAAACACAAGGATTAGTGTAGTTTCGATCGATACGACGTAGTTTTGGCTAAGCCAAAACATAAAACACAAGGAGAGCTGCGTTTTGACCAAGATGTTGACTGGTGCCTGTGGACGTCCAAAACGACGTCGTTTTGGTGTCGGCAAGGCACCAATAATTGCCCGACAACCATCATTTTCTCCACACATTTCTCATCTATCCTATTCTTTTTTTTCCTTCCTAACCTACCCCACTAACCTCGTCTCCTTCCCCTTTCTATCATTTTTTTTCTTTTTCACCTGATTCCCACCAACGGCCCTCCACCACTCCCTTCTTTTCTTTTTCTTCTTCTTCTTCTCTTCTCCTCCTGCCCACCGTCGCACTGCCACCACCTCTCCTTTCACCTTACTCTCCTCTTCCTTGCCTCCCTCTTCTTTCCCTCCCTCCTCTCAAAATCCGCTCACCTCGTCTCCTTCCTCGCGTCGCCTCAGCACCAGCCATCAGCACCTCGCGCCACCGCCGTCGTTCAGTGGAGACAGACCCGAGACTAGCCGCCGCCCTCTTCCTTCCCCTCCTTCCTCGATCTCCCAACACCGCCGCCGATCTCCTCTCCCTTCCCCTGTTTTCGCATCACGCCACCGCTTCTGGCTGCCGTTCTCCCCTCGCTCCCTCTCTCCTGCTTTTCGTCGACTGTGACACACCGCCATGACCGTTGCCGCCTCCGATTTGTCCCTCGCCGCCGCCGTCCTCATGGCTATGTGGGTAAGTCGCGACGACGAACCACTCCTTTCCCTTTATAGTTTCCTTCTCTTCTTTCAANTAAGTTCAACTTAGTAGGAAAAACTGCATACCCTGCACAATGCCAATAGGATGATGATGATGATGTTTACCTGTTTGGGGAAGGAACCGCCGCTTCTCACCTTATACCAACTGTAATAACTAACAACTGAACTAGTCCTTTAGGTCAATTTTTTGGCTAATTAAGTAGTACATAAGAGCATATAGGGTTTTCTTTTCTCACTCTCTCCTTTTCTCCTGTGAAGGAAAGATATTACTAGTGCTGGCTTTTCAAATTAGGAAACTATTTATTAGCAATTACTAGCCCTGACGTGTACGCATTAAAGTTTATAATAATAATTAGCCAGAAAAACTGGGTTGAAAAAAAAAACGGCAGTATAGAGTCTTTACTTATGCATTTAGTCAGCTTTATTTAATCAATTATCTATCAAAGGATCATTATATATTTATTAGAAAAATGAACCATCATAATGCAAAGTGTAACGACCCGGGTAAAATTTCCGTGATTTTTACCAAGCTGTTTTTACTTTTACGGTGGTTAATAAATTTTATCGCGGTTAATCAAGAATTTTACCCATCCAAGTCAATTTTCACTATCTTTACTATTATCTTTACTATTCTCAAAATTATAGTTATTATCATTATTATTGTTAAATTCTAATCAAACAATAATTGCAATATTAATATATATATATTATTCTGCTATGATAATTATGTTGCAACAATTTACTAATTATAATTTAGAAAGAAAATTTCATCTTTCATTTCCATGATATTCAATAAATTAATCTTTGGTTATTTATTTTGAAATTTTATAAGAGAATAATTGTTAGGTTATATTAATATGTTACAAAGGTTAAGTTAGTGCCAAAACACAAGGATTAGTGTAGTTTCGATCGATACGACGTAGTTTTGGCTAAGCCAAAACATAAAACACAAGGAGAGCTGCGTTTTGACCAAGGTGTTGACTGGTGCCTGTGGACGTCCAAAACGACGTCGTTTTGGTGTCGGCAAGGCACCAATAATTGCCCGACAACCATCATTTTCTCCACTCATTTCTCATCTATCCTATTCTTTTTTTTCCTTCCTAACCTTCCCCACTAACCTCGTCTCCTTCCCCTTTCTATCATTTTTTTTCTTTTTCACCTGATTCCCACCAACGGCCCTCCACCACTCCCTTCTTTTCTTTTTCTTCTTCTTCTTCTCTTCTCCTCCTGCCCACCGTCGCACTGCCATCACCTCTCCTTTCACCTTACTCTCCTCTTCCTTGCCTCCCTCTTCTTTCTCTTCCTCCTCTTACCTCTGCCGCCTGAAGCCACTGCCCTCTCCCCCTCCATTTTCTTCCTCTGATCGAAGGCGCCGCTGCAACCCCTCCCTCCTCTCAAAATCCGCTCACCTCGTCTCCTTCCTGGCGTCGCCTCAGCACCAGCCACCAGCACCTCGCGCCACCGCCGCCGTTCAGTGGAGACAGACCCGAGACTAGCCGCCGCCCTCTTCCTTCCCCTCCTTCCTCGATCTCCCAACACCGCCGCCGATCTCCTCTCCCTTCCCCTGTTTTCGCATCACGCCGCCGCTTCTGGCTGCCGTTCTCCCCTCGCTCCCTCTCTCCTGCTTTTCGTCGACTGTGACACACCGCCATGACCGTTGCCGCCTCCGATTTGTCCCTCGCCGCCGCCGTCCTCATGGCTATGTGGGTAAGTCGCGACGACGAACCACTCCTTTCCCCTTTATAGTTTCCTTCTCTTCTTTCAATCGATTTCTGCGAGCTTTGTTTTATTGATTTTGGTTGTTGTTGGTTGGATTGACGGTGATGACGATGGTGGGGCTGTTGTGGACGTCGCTGTGTGGTGGTGCTCCGGTCACCCGTGGGTGGCTGTGAGCATGATGTTGACGATGGTGACCGATTCGGTGACACTCTTGCTCGGTGGTTTGGACGTTTTGGTCTGCTGTGAACAGTAACAGAGGACGTTTGGTTGCCGTGTGGGATGCGTGAACAGTGCTTGGCCGGAATCCGGCGAGGTTCCGGCAGCCTCGGGATTTCTCCGGCGAGTCCCGGAATTTTACGACGAACCGGGAATGGACTGTTGGGTAAAACCCGAGCCTTGGACTCTTATGCATCTAACGGACCATGGACATAATAACAAACCCGAGCCACGTTAACAAACCCGAACAATATTAAACGGACCCCGACATTAAAACGACAATTAATGAAACGGCTAATTAATAATAATAACCCATGATTTTAATAATTTAACTTATGCTTTATTTAATTATTTAGTTATGTTTTTATTCAATTTATGCCTTATTTATTTAATTCATGCTTCTATTGATTTAATTTTAATTATGTTTTTATTCTATAATAAATTGAGTTATAAATTTGGTTTATGGTTATATATGAATCATCTAGTATAAATATATAAATATGACTATATATGAATTATCTTATATACAAGTATACATACGAATATATATGTATATTTTGTATTTTAATGTTTATATTAGTATTATCTTTTCTTATCAACGAAAGGCTAAGAGCCGGGATATCGGCTTGAATGCACGATTTTAATTGTAACTTAAAAATTACGTATGATTAGTAGATCGGTTAAGGACATATAACCGGTTCATTTCCAAGTAATGGGAAAGATTGATTTCATAAGAAATTAAGGAAATAATAAAAATGGATACGGAGTAAGACAAGTCGTTTAATAAATACTAAAACCGGCTTCATGCATGATCATTACTATCTGTGCATCATATGTGATTATTTTTGTTATAAATATAGGAACATCGAGGCTTAATCGGATGTCAATTTTCTGGATTACCAGGTGAGGATATAAACTTATAAACTTCGGTATGCTGCCCGTGATACCCCGAATGTTTGATTGATCATTTTTCTTATATGTTGTCCTGTCGTGCTTATCATGATATTATTGGCTGCTATTGTGATTATTGTTATGTGATTGAGGACTGCTGTGATTGATTGTTGAACTCTGTGATGTTGACGTGTGCATTGTGTTGACCATACGAGATACGTAATATTGAGTTAAAAGTGACAGCGACCCGGTACTCTGACATTGTGATTGGGTTCCCAGAGGAGCTGTAAGGCTGAGAGCCTGCTCGGGAACGTGAATATGATGAGATACTGTTGGACAGTGGAATAAGGAATAATAATAAACAGTGGTAATAACATCTAGACATCTAGGTTGTCACGTGACAGGTATTGGTACGGCCAGATGGTAGTCGTCTTGTGATTTGTGATTTGATAGGGAGGACTGCGTGGACTCCCGGCTGAGGACTGCGGGACTCAGTTGATTTGTTATAGGAAGGACTGCGGGACTTCCGCCGAGGACTGCGGGACTCGGTTATTTGTGATGTTATTTGTGATATTTATGGATTAACGGGGAGTACCCTGGGGTTAGCTAACCTGGCTACCAGGCACGGCCGATACTTATTACGTGACAGGGCCCTAGTAATAAAATTGGTAAGTCTATTGTCATATGTCGGTGAGTTTATGAGATTAGCTTAAACATGAACAGTCTGACGTAAAGTTAGCTCAGGTAAGTTGATACCGATTTTGTGTTTGTGCTTGCTGTATTTCTATTGTGTTCTGTGTTGGCTTGGGTGTATTTGCGGTTGTATGTATACTGTTGTTTATTTGTTTATCGGTGAGACAGTGGTTGGTCTCACCCCTCACACAGTTCCTGCAGGTTAGGTTTGCATACCGGCGGCTGTGGCGACACCTCGGACAAGACTCGGATCCATTAGCATGCATTGTGTCTTGCATATAAAATGTTACTGAACATCTAGAAATGCTTCCGCTGTGCAAATATTGATGTCCCCACAAGGTGACGTAATTATGATTTTGATTGTCTATTTATCTTTTTATTGATATGTGTTCTTGCTTTTATGTTATGTTGGCCACGTGGTGGTACTGTTTGCTGTAATTACTGTTAGACGGGTGAATTTAGGTCAGGGCGTTTCATTTTGGTAGCGGAGCGGGCGGTAGGTCCTTGGGAGTCTGTTTTGACTGATTGTTGTGCTTGTCTGTTGTGCATAGCTCGCTCCATATGTTTATCATTTTGCATTTATATCATTTAGTTAGTGCATTATGGATCCGGTCAAGGGACGCCAGCTGTCGGAGAACATTCATACATGAGGTAAATGATGCCATTAATTAGTGAAAATGTAAATATTACTAATATTGCTAAAATTTTGAGTACAAACAGAAATATTATATGGATATGTTATATTATATAAAAAAAGAAATAATACATTGATTTTTGATAATTTATAAAAAGAAAAATACATTTAACGGTTTGCAACGACGTTAACACGGAAGCTGGTTGCGTCACTGTTGATGTTGACCGTGACTCTGTCGCTCCACGAGAACCACATGCCGCCTCTGTCGCGCTGGCCAGGAATCTCGAATCGGTTTGCTTGAGGGAACCGAAGTGGAATCAGACCGTGATCGTCTCGTGGTTGCCACTGCGTCTCCGTCAGAAGAACCATGTTCGGTTTGTACTGGTTCTTCAAGTCCCTAAGGGTACGAGAGAACTCCTGTGCACGTCTTGCCACTCCTCTGCAGTTCCACACCAGTAGCCGTACCTTTGGCCAGGTTGGAGGTAGCCGAGTCATTCTGGGTATGCTCTGGGCTGTCATTGCAAGCTGGTAGTAAGCGCCTTGCTCCACAGTTTGGCTAGTGGACTCCAGGTTGAACTCTTGAAGCCTATCCGAGATAAAGAACATCACGGAGTTGGCTGATCCGTAGTAGGATGTCCTCAGAGTGCCGCGATCCTCTAGGAAGAACACCTCTTCCATTGGAGTGACGAAGAACCGCGACGAGTAGAGCTCGTCGACGAAGACTAGACGTGGCATTCTTCCGAGCTCATTCGGCAGCTCTTCAGCACGTTCGTTGACCATGCTATAGGCTAGACGATTCCTTCTGCCGAGGTTGGCACCTTCGACAAAGAACACTGACGATGGAGCAGGCATTTTGACTGGGAGATTTTGAGTTTTTACTGAACGCGTGGGGTTTCCTTTTATAAACGTGGTGTTTTCTTTTGCTTTAGCGTTTTGTTGCTTTGATTGCTTTTGATGAATTACACATCACCGCTCCTTCTTTTATACTCCTACGGGGAGCGTGATTACCGTTTTTTATTTTCAAGATTTTGTTATTGAATTTACCGTTGCTTGCATTTATTGCTTTACGCGTTTTTCGGACTACCGTGCCAGAGTTTTTCAGTCTCTTTGCATCTCTTGATTTCCTTCGCTCTGGCTACCTTGTCCTTTCTTTTATGGCCTTTCTATAATTTTCTTGCATCTTTGCATCCGTGACCGTTGAGACTAGACAGATGGGACTACACCCCGAGCAGAGCGCATGTGCGACGAGATCATAGCTGTTCAGATATCTCGGAGAGATACGAGCTTTGACAGACGTTTTTGGCTTATGCGGAAATCGCGAACAAGTGGGTAACGTTTCTTACGAGGGACACAGGACTCTCTCGTGATCGTCACCGTGCGAGTTAACGGTCGTCCTTTCATGAGGAAATCGACGTCACCGTTAGCTGTGAACGTTACGTTTCGTGATTCGAGAATGCTTAGGACTGATTTAGGCGACGATCATGAAACGCGATTTTGTTTTAGTTTCTTTATGTTTGATTTTGTTAAATGAGTTTTGTTTTAATTTTTAATTTCTTTATGTTGGTTATAATTTGTTTTATCAGTCCTGTTTATAACATCATTATGTTCAATTTTATTTTCATTCATGACGGTTTTGTTATGTTTTAAATACTTTGTTTTTCAATTAAATATGATTTATCATATCTTAACAAGAGAATTCATGATATAAGAATTTCTAATTTAAAAGGAAATTTATTTTATTAATTTCATAATAAGGTTATACAACGGAGAAGAAGTACTCTCTATGGAGTTACTTGCTTCTCTAGATCTTTTACGATCTTCTTGGCCTTTTCCATGTGAGGGAAGAGCTCCATGCACGCCAGTTCTATCTGTGCTACCGCCGAGCTGATCTTCTTCAGCGAGAAGTTCAGTTGTGTCAACTTCTGCTG